>JAWPHD010015822.1:0-53168 GCA_037043455.1 Cyrtodaria siliqua
GGGGGGAGGAGGAAGCCCATGCCCAAATATGGGTTAAGTACAAATAAGATGTATAATGATATAAGATCCCAAACCAAAATTATAACTATATATACACCAGCTTACATGCAAATCTAGATCTGCCTTTATTGCACATTTTATGGGCCGTCACAATTTGGGTTACATGGGAGCCCAGAATTTGCGGAAGGCAACATTACTTAAGCAACCCTTTACAACATACTATAAGGAAACCAATTCCCAAATTTAGTTGAACTAGGATGGGACGTTGTGCTTTATAAAAAGAAATCGTTGTGTGTTTGGTAGAGCTGAACATGTTGATTTTGTTTACGAAAACAATAACTGTCACTACTATTCAAATCCCCCATCCATACCCCACCCCACGACCCACCCCAACCCCAGGGTTTATGGGATGACGAGTTGTCCGTTGTCAGTTGTCCGTCGCCCATCGTCGTCCGCTAACTTTTGACTTGTGAACACTCTTGCAACTTCATTATTATTATCTTTACCAAACTGCTAATGTTCATATATTTTATATTCTCTTTATTACTGTAGAATAATAAACGAATAAAACAAGTAATGTTAACAATACTATAAATATAACAAAAATATTATTTTTAAATCGGCATGAAATGTGTAGTTTAAACACACTACACAATGTTTTACGATTGTAGCAATAAACGGTTCTATTCTATTCTATCGACGGTGCATGGTGGGTTGCGTATGGTGAACTAATATGCGCATGGAACTGTGGGTAAGAATTTCGAACAAGATGGCGGTAACTTTCGATAATTCGGAAATGTGTCAATATATTCGTGATAAATTTGGATAATCTGAGTTATTTCATCGTGGCAGGTAAATTTAGAAAAGCCAATCGACTCAAAAAAATTCTTCTTTCAACCTGTGCATATATAATATACAAACAATGCTGTTTAAAAGCGTGTGCAATAATCAATACACGTTGATGCTCGCCAATACGACAAATTTCAAAAGAGCATTAAACGTGTATTTTAACACACTACGAAAAGCTGAAGAGATAATTTTGGTTTCAATTCATATTTTCGTATATTAACCAAGAGAATATTCATTGCTTTTAAGGCTTTTCCACAAAGACATTGTTGGTTTAACGAAAAGGAGCCAGTATAATTAAGAACCACATCTAAATAATTAAAATCATCGACGACATCTAATAAACTTTCATTATAATACCACCTTCCACATTCTTTAATTTTACCCCTTTCACGGAATACAACTATTTTTGTCTTTTCAGTATTAACTTCAAGACCCCAGGATTCACAGTATTCATAGAGTCTATAAAGAATTTGCTGAAGGTCAATTGGACTTGATCCCAGTACAGCCATATCATCAGCAATAAGCAACAGTATTAAAGTGGTATCATTAAGAGATAAACAACCATCTATTCTGTTTAATAAGAACAATTCTAAATATTCTATGAATATAGAAAACATAATCGGTGAGACAATATCACCTTGGTTTAGACCGATAAAAATATCAAAGAATTCGGAGTAAGATCCACAGGACTTAACGCATGCTTTAAATGAGCAATAAAGTCTTTTTTTGTCGTTTAGAATTTTGTTTATATTGTTGTTGACCTCCCTTTTCGCACCATTTGTCAATCCGCGTATTATTAAACGCATCAATGAAGTCTCTCCGGCTAACAGGTGACAAATGCATTATCGAATCTCTTTCATAACAGTATACAAACAAATCTGTGGTAGATGACGCACGGTTAGTACCCATAGGAATGTCAACGACCTGGTGGTAGACGGTTGTACCAAATCTCATAAAGATGTTATCTAAAAGAAAACATAACGCTCTACAAACCTCAGCACAAGCCCACATATACTGAAAGGAAAAAGAAACGCATAATGGGTATTTCCGCTATATAGTATATGTTTAATATGCTACTGCTAATCGAATGGTACAGGGCGACATTAGGCCTGTTCTTCCGGAAAGAAAGTTTAAACAGCACCGAACACACCAACGGTTACCCATTTAAAGTTTCATTATCGAAAGAATGCGCATTTGGCTCAAGCAGGTGAGCAAACATAGGCCTAAACAATTGGCAATCTCTTAACATTAAACACAATATTGAAATGGCTTGGTTTTTTCAAGCGAAACTTCAACGTTTATGAATTTCGTGTTACACAGTATAGGCCTACTTTGATTAAAAGGTCTACTACATGACAGAGTTGTCCTGTCTGTAATTAGTATTAGTTGTAACCCCTTATGTACAAAACACGTTGACATAATATCTGGAATATTACGTGGAATTAGGTGTATACACTTCTCAAAACTGCTAACTACACCGCTACGTTTTGGGTTATATATATCGATGGGTTGAATGTTTTTCAATAAAATAAAAAGGAAATACCAATTCAATCATTTTTACATCATTTCATTTTATTTTTTTCATGGGCAATGCTAGAACTAAACCACAATAAGCAATTACAAACGACCCATGTAAACACTAAAGTCACACTTTTCCCATATCTACATCAATAAGCAATTACAAACGACCCATGTAAACACTAAAGTCACACTTTTCCCATATCTACATGTAGATATGGGAAAAGTGTGACTTTAGTGTTTACATGGGTCGTTTGTAATTGCTTATTGTGGTTTAGTTCTAGCATTGCCCATGAAAAAAATAAAATGAAATGATGTAAAAATGATTGAATTGGTATTTCCTTTTTATTTTATTGAAAAACATTCAACCCATCGATATATATAACCCAAAACGTGAGCGGTGTAGTTAGCAGTTTTGAGAAGTGTATAACGAACAGTGAAGTATATGCAATTTTTTTTATTATGCGTTTCTTTTTCCTGTCAGTATATTATAATTACCATTAGGTGCGTTTGTAAAGAAAGCCCTTATAAGCAAGAAAATTAGAAAAAGTTACTAAACCTCAATGAAATATTTCAAAGTTCATGGACATCATAACAATCGTCATAGTAAAGGTAGATATAAATGTCGAACAGTAAATGCAGCATTTAAGAACCACAGTCAGACAAAAGCAGGCATAGAAACAAACAACAATTTCAAAGATGACTAAAAGGCAAGACATGACATCACAAACATAAAAGGGTCGACAATAGGGCTACCATTATAGTCTACTTCTCAATCCGTTTATTTTCAATTGCTATTATTTTTGTTATCTCTATATCTATGTTCTAAAAATTGTTTTTTAAACCCTTTTCTATTTCCTCATTTTTTTAAACATTTTTACCGGTTCATACAACGCAAGCTATATGACGTAAGCAAAGACTTAAATTGTTTGTCACGTGACTACTAGTGTGTACCGCGCAGAACTTACATACGGGGGCGCCCAATGGAACAGCCTGTAAACATAGCAGCCTGATTACCTTGACCTCCGAGATAATATAGTGCCCAACAATAGCGTAAACAATGAGGTTTTTATCGGTGAATAAAATACAGTTAGTCGTTCGGATGCGAGGAATTAAATCACTCGTGCGTTTTAATTACTCGCATCCGAACGAATTGAATTTAATGTTGTTTAACGGCTCATCAACACAGTATAGGTTATTTAGAGCCGCTCCAGAGAGAGAGAGTGTAAGGATAAATAGATTCCTATGGTTCTTTAACGTGCTCGGAGGATAGACCGATACACGGGACCGCCCAGTTTTCGTCCCCATCCGATGGACTAGGCTAAGGGAATGTGTCTTGCACACACCGACGAAACTCAAGGGCACCACGGAGGATTGAACCCGGGGCCTCCGGTTACAAATTCGCCACGCAGAACGCTACCGACTGCGCCACGCCAGACCTCTGAACGACTAAAACTGTGTACCGATAAAATACAGGTACGTATTTATTATGTCTTAAATAACAAACAGTTGTCTGTCTTCTTTGTGTATATGAAAGACTGTGCAGGTCTTGTCAGAATTGTTTATATTTCACATGTTGATGTTATTGACGTCATTGTTTTGGTGCATTATGTTTTTCCTGCATACATTTCCAGGTTGTGAGTATATATGATAAATAGAATATGTGTTGGTTTGTCGTGAAAGCACTCGTGAAAATATAAGTTGTCTCACTTCTCGATGAAAATAAATCCTATATTAAATATCCTCTATATATCTATTTATTTTTACAATAAAACTATTTTTCAATTTCGTCATTTATTTATTTTTAATTTTCTTTTGATAAACTGTAGTTCTTTTCAAATTATATCTAAATATTATTTATAAGACTTACATAATTTCAAATACATCTGAGAGACTACAGGAATATTATGTTTTCACCAGAAGGAGCAAATGTTGACGAAGGAATCTTTAAATTCATCTACTTGATAAACAACATCATATAAGCTACGTTCCAACAACACATATAATTAGGCTGAATCTGTATTTTTTCTCGTTTGATGTTGGGGGATAGGCATAAAATGCAAAGTTGTTTGGGACATGAAACACATCGAAACCGCGGGCCTACGGCCCTTGGAATCGATGAACTGTAAGTCCCGCCCACCAGATATTGAACTAGGACAATATAAACCCGCTGCAAATATTTTATTTCTTAAATTTAAAATTCTAACTGTCCCCTTTAGTTCCGATGCCTAAGGGTAGAGTGGGGTTTGGTGTACCCTCAGTGTATTAGGCTGAAATTCAAGAACTGGGTGTTCAAATATGAAAAAGAAATTGCAAAATCCAACTCCTTCCTCAAGAAGCGAAAACGGGGTTGGCTGGGGTATCAAATTAAACCTCAATTTCGGCTTAAAATGTTTGCATATTATAAAAGCTTTCTCATCGATTAATGAAATTAAGGCTGGACCACGTCATGGGTAAAAAAAGAGTAAAAAAGGTCCATTTTAGATAATGTATAGACAACATAACAATATTGAGAATTATCAATATATATAAAATAAGATACAAAAGTCGAACAGTAATTGTAGCATTTACATCTCAGCCACCTAAAACACGTGTTAAAATAAACAATTATATGTACAAATAGGAGCAAGTATGCGACATCATAGACATAAAAGAGTCGATAACAGGGATACTTTCTTGGAAGATCCGTTGAGGATCTAAAATACCTTTTAGGGTGGCCAAACCCTTATTCTCCCCCTATTGTCATCCCATTTAAACGAGTGTAATTATAGAAATCCCAGCCAGGTTATACCGTATACAATACTAGACAGCATTCATAGACAATATAAGTATAACAACGCAAAGACGATCATGTATATATGAATATAAAATGATACATGCCTAGAAAGCAACAAAGTATGTACTCAGTGTAGTAAATTGATTATAAATATGAATAATTTGTAGCTACGAGTAAATTAACCAAGCCGTGATAGTGTTATTTTGAAGCTTGATAATTGTAAAAGAGAATATGAAACTACATGTAGGTAATATTCGCATATACTCAAACCACAAGATACACAGGGGATAAGACTACACACAAGGCAACATCCCCAGCTCTTCACATTAAAATATAAAGTTATTGTGCACTTTTTTTTTATATCACTTCGTTTCGTCAGAATGAAAGTTGAACAGTTATGAAAGTCCATACACGTTGGTACTCATGATTCGGTTCAAGAGTATAAAACTCAAACACAAGAGATGCAGCAGAAATACCATAGACATAATTATCTTGCTAAGAAAGAAGGCAATTAAGAAACAAGGCATAATGTCACGTTGTTGTAAAATTGCCTTTCTATGGATGGATAAAACTCAAAATACTGTTGTACAATGGTGTGACTTAAATGTGTATACACTAGATACCTACAATATTTATTAAACTTGTTTAATAAAGTTTATGAAAATAGGTTCTGACCACATTATTATGCAACGCAATGCATGTTCAGTGGATTACCGATAAATTTACAGTTCGACCGTATGATTTCTCTTTGACCGGACAGAGTGTGGTCCATATGAAGGCGTTTACCTAAATCCTAAAAGGCCGCTAATGTTTGATGTTTGTCTACAATCGTGTCTTGTCGTGGCATTAATAGTTTAGTTTATTGTTATGGATTCTGCCGAGTCAATGAGTACTTGCTTTGTGGATTTCTAGGCTTTTGTATTTTGTATTCATATATACATGCTTAGCTTTGTATAATACTTGTATTGCCTAATAATGCAGGCTAGTTTGTTAGAGGATATAGCATGGCGGGTATTTCTTTATTTACTGTATCGTTTTATTGGGATGACAATTGGGTAAGAGTGAGGTTTGGTGCACCTTAACACCGATTTAAACCAATGCGGCCTTTTGGGCTACGGACCGTTCCAAGGCGGTAGCCCTATTGTCATCTCGTTCATGTTTGTTATATCATATACCTTGCCTTTTATTTGTCCGAGTATTTTTGTTTGTTTGCAAGTGTGTTTTTTCCGTTGACTGTGGTTATTGAATGCTACATTTCTTGTTCGACTGTTATATCTACTTTTATAAGAATGATAAACATTTAACATTTGAACAATTTTAATAAGGGATAATGGAAACAAGTTTCATCACAGACAGCATAATCGAGAGATAACGTGCATTGAAGCTCAGGTACTGAAACTGGCATCAGGAACATCTTTACAGTACGGAGTAATTGAGCCTATAGGAGTAAGGTATTGAAGAAATTAGACTTTAGCAGATGCTTAAAAGTTAAGATTGTTACAAAAGTTTTGGTTAGAAACGTTCTGGATGTAAAGTCGTGCAGATAAATCGAAATCGATGGAATTACTTAAACTGAACTGTTGTTTAACGGTTCATCAACACATAGGTTTACCACCACAAATTACAAAAACACATCCGAGGTGTAGTCGAATGTAATTCCTATTATAACAAGTAATCACGCCTTTTTTGCTGGAAAGGGGCATTATTAGTCAGGGAAAATAACCCATTTCTATCCGATTTTGTTGTTGTATGTGTAAGAAGTGTATTCAAATGTTTTAAAGGATTATTGATGAACACTTACGAATCTATATATTCACTGCTGGCGTGGCGCAGTCGGTAGCGCGGCGGATTTGTAACCGGAGGCCGTTCAATCCTCCGTGGTGCCACTGAGTTCCGTCGGTGTGTTCTTGGGCAAGACATTTTTCCTTAGCCTCGTCCGTCGGATGGGGACGTAAACCGGGCGGTTCCGTGTATCGGTCTATCATCCGAGCACGTTAAAGAACCATAGGAATCTATTCGATAATAAGAGTAGGGCAGGTTCCCGGATTCCTATGTATCCTTCCCCTCTCTTAGGGGCGACTCTAAATAACCTATACTGTGTTGATGAGCCGTTAAACAACATTCAATTCAATTCACTTCGTGAACAGCTATCAATGCAAATAGTGGTACCATTGACCTGTTTGGTAAACAAACGCAAACTTTCTTGCAAGATATATATGTATTTTGGGGGTTCTGCTGTAATTTTCGTCTCAATCTGTTTCGCCTCAAATTACAGCAGAACGACCCCAAAATACATATATAATAAAACATCATGAAAATGGTGATTTACTTGATTTATTAAAACATTTTTTAGAACAGGGTAGTGAAGATTGCAAGTTTAAATTGTTTTAATAGTTATCAAAATTACACCCAAATTACAAAAATAGTCTGTGCGTTTTTTTGTAATATAATTATAAAAATGTTTCTTTAATACAAAACAAATTTGTTGATTTGTTATCAGAATTTTACTCAAATTAACAATTTTCCGACCTTGAATACAAAGGTGGTGGATCATACTCAAACACATTACTACAAAAATAAATCACACACTTTTTAGACTTTTTTGTAAGGTTGCCATTGCTTCCTTTCTTCCCTGCTCTACTAGTTCTTTTTTTTGAACTTCACTAATTTCAAGTTTCTTTTGTTTGATGTCCTGTTTCAAATTATAGTATCTCTCCAGTTCATCCAAAACCATCTTGAACTCTTGTTCTGATATCTGTGCATCACTCAACGCTTTTGATATTAACTGCTTTATACTATTTAACTTAGACTCTGCCAAAGTCTTTATTTCATGATATTTTTGAGCTTATGCATTAAGCTTGCGTCTGATAAAATTAATACAAACACCTGTAGCTCCACATACTATTGCTGCTACTTCCAAAGGTAACAAAACTGGAACAACAAATCCAATCCCAGCCATAATAACACCTGCAGATATCAAGGTAGTGTCAATTCCATCTGTAATATTAATACCACGTTTATATTTTTTATAAAGAGATTTGCGTATATCTCGTTCTGTAATTAACTTTTTTTCATTCTCTGAAATCTTTTGTAATCTATAATTCTGTCCGTCTTCCACTGGCAACTCAAGATATATCCTTGGTGCTGTCGGTTGCTTCATTTTTTTTATTTAATAATATTTTTTTTAATTAATTCAATTAATAATGACACCACCGTATTTATAGCGGTAGCGTTGGCAGTCTTGCATACAAAGTTAATAACAGAACCAGCACCAATATCTAAAGGTTTATCAAAGTTATCATGTTTGCGTGGGATGATGTGAAGCGTTATGCCATAATTTGGTTTTTCAACACCATTAACATAAACTATTACAGATACGTCACCAACTAATCGTTCACTTGCTAAACCTATTCCCATAATACGACCACGGCGTGTCATCACATGCCCCACATTTGTTTCTGCTCCACCGTTACCAAATGAGAGTATTCTATTTAACACAAGTGGGCCCTTAGCCTCCGCAAATATTGTTATAATCCCATATTTAAGATTATCAACTCTATCTTTTAATCGTTTAAAACGGTTATTAATAGACCCAACTTGATCATATAAATCTAAAACCTCAGTGGCCACAGTCCTCAAGTGTCCTATCTCAGTCTTTAAGTATTCTATATCAGGTTTTGCTCCAAATATACTCATTGTTTTATTTATAAAAATATATTTTTTAAATAATTTCTAAAACACAACTCATAGGTAAACCGTGATTATCTATCTTGTTGCCATGCTCATCTCTGACTTTTATTTTTAATTCAGTAATCGCACCATTCGAAAGGCAGTGATATTCAGGATAAAAACGTGTATATACAATATCTCCAAACTGCTTATTTACCACAGGTATAACCCCTATAATAGTGCTTGGCGCGCCATTAAAATAATTATTTTTCGTATTAACTTGTTCCAGATGAACATATAGCTGTTTATAAGGAGCTAAATCAATTGATTGTTGTCCACTATGAATACCTGTCAACCATTTCCTGTCCTTGAATCCCAGCATTTTTGAAAGACCGCTTGATAATCGTGTCTCTGTTAGCGTCTTTAAAGAGGCTATACCATTTTGATCATTAGCGGATAGTCTAATATTTGTATTTATGTAGTTAAATATGTTTTCCAAATGTTGAATGTTATAGAGTCCGTCTGGTATATGATGCGTTTCATCTGGGGTTTTCATCTTTATGACTTCCTGATTATTATTATACCAACCGATAGTGTATGTAAAACTCTTTAATCCAACGCGTTTGTCTCCATCTCTATTATCGATATACTCTTGTAAATTAATAGAGTTGTCTATGTTTGAAATTGTATGAAACATTTTTTTTAATATATATATAAAATACAAATAAAAATGATTTCTAAAGAATTTAAATATAACCCAGATGCTCACTATTTAAATACTTTTAGCAAAAAAGTGATAGATATAATAAATCAAAACATAGTCATTACATCAAACGGTAAAGGCTTTAAAACATCATTCCCCAATGTCTTTGAAAAATACAAACTCCCATACGTCAAATCAAATGCTATAGTCCAACGCTGGGAAACAGACTGGATGTCATTTTGGCAGAACCAGTTGAATTTTGCTATTTGGTGTGCGACAACTGGATGTGGCGTTGATTTTAACAATCATCTGTGGAACTCTGTTCCGAAAGCTGATGCCCTGGTTGGTTCGTTATTTCGATTTCATGTCTATTACCAAGTCAGAAGAATATTATTTGAGATGAGTGTAGCAATGCCGCAAGACTCAAATTGGAATGCGTTTAATAACACATATAACCGAAACGCATACGAGAGAATATGCAAGGAGTTTAACGTAGACTTAAATTTGGACTAGAGATAGAAACAAAGCTATAATGATGGTCTAGGAACAATTTATAATTACTGGACAAATATTGGTTATCATCCTTTGATAAATTCTGTATACGACCACAAAACGATGAGTTTTACAGTCTATGAGAGTGATACAACATATCATATTGATTACATTGCACAAGGATCTTAGGCTGATAATAGTTGGTCTACTTTTATACTAGATAGTTCTGTGGGATTTACAAGAGCCAGAGTAGAAAGAATCATGCAATGACAGCATAAGAACATACTGCTGGGCAATTCTTGGCTCGCAATCACAAACAAGAACAGATATACTGGGAACTGGAACGGCATTTGATGCTCAAAAACAATTTCTGGCAAATGTAGAGGACGCAATAAACAGCCCCATTGACTTGCCCAGTCAAATTTCAAGATATGAAAACACCCTAAAATATGCAAGAAGTAAAGTACATTTTGTCTATGGAAGTGGATTGTACATGTCTCCGAGTGACATGGAATTAAGAATCGGAACAATACAAGACTACAATAATGAAATTGTAATAGCAACCGATGCGCAAGCATTAGGATTGAATAATGATGTGAATGTAAAACCAGTACCACCAAAACTTATTCAACCTTTTCAAGGCACCACAACAAAGAAATTTCTGCCGGACTTTGATAAATCATCAATACATAAAACTGTGGATCATAACCCACCAGAAATAAAAAAAATAGCGATTGAACACGAAGATAACAAAACAACTATTATTGTTGGTACTATAGTAATAGGTCTTGCTGCATTACTTATTTACGAGATTTACTGAACCACTCTTTAGCTGCCACATACAACAACCCGGAAACAAACACAAGCAAAGCACATAGATTGTTACCAAGCCAATTAATAACATTACCTGTTGCAGATAAAAGCCATGATACTATTGCACCAATAACTCCTTGAAGTGCTGCAGCAACTTTACCAGCTAAATTAGCGAGAAGCTTACCAAGATTACTTAGTTGTTTTTTTATCCAGTCCTTGACACTTGATGGATCAGGTTTTGGAGTTGGCTTTGGAGTTGGTGTAGCACTTGATGTGGGAATAATAGCATTAATTATCACCCCAAGAATCATACGAAATGCAGTCAGGATACTAACAATAGTAATTCTTTGCTCCCTAAACAAGGTTTTGATCCTCTCACCAAGAGTTGTATCCTCGTTTAACATTTTGTTTATTGTCTCTTTTATTCTGCTTACTTGGTTACGGAAAGCTTCCATGTTTTCATTGATAGCATCCATCCTTGCACCTCTCTCAACTTCAAGATCTTTGGTGCGATCACTAATTCTTTTTATCTGGAATTTATCATCGTCAGTCTTAGCTTGTTCTAACTTTTGTTTTTCTCTTGTTATGTCTTTATCAAGTTGTGTGAGTTTTGCCAAGTTATTGGTGAGTTCTTCCTTGACAGTTGTCATCGCTTTTACTATTCCATCCATTTCACGCTTGTCTATATTTGTTTGTGTTTCAACATCAGGACGCTCATCCACATCCCAGTTATAAATTAATGTCTCTATGTTATCCATTGATGTCTCTATGTTATCCATAGTATGAGATAAATCTTGTAATGGAATAGCATCCATATTATCTGGTAAATCGTTTCCTGTGCTTTCCAACGCTTGTCGAGCTTTCTGTGATAATTTTGTTTTACTGTCATACTCCGGCAAATTCAAAAATTGTCTTACCGCCCTTGTTCCCCCGTAGCCAATAACCCTGTTATATTCACCTACCAAAGAACCAAGAGCAAGAAATGTAAAAGAGCCTTGCTTGGCAGTTATTCTTATTTCTTTATCATCAACAACGCAGTGTAATGTTTTACCATCATCTGATACTTTAAACTGGTCATAATCCATTTTGTCCGGTGCCATCTTATATCGTTTTTCTATTTCATCATAAAAGGATTTTACAAGATTTGTCTTATGTGTTTTAAGTGTGACTTCTCTCAGCTCTCCGCTGAGTTCAGCAATATGGTCGCTTTGATTAAGAAGACTTCTTTGAACAGGCTCATCAGGCACCATTGGTAAATCATCATCATAATATTCATCATAATCATCTGGATCGAACGTAGGATTGTCATATTCAAATCCTCCTTCAGCCATTGTTTATTTTATTTAATTTTAAAAAATATATTTAAAAAATAAAAACAATGTCAGCTTACGGAAACAAACTCAACCCTCATAGAAAACTAAGAGAGCCTCATGGTGCCAAGGGCATCCGCACAAGTGTAGTAATAACTAATAATCCATCAACAATAGACCAAAACCAGCAACTGCTTGTGAGATTTCCAAATCTAAGTACTAATGATGTGATAGTTCCACGTACTGCTTGTCTTGCCTTTGAAATAGAACTTAAAAGCAGAACAGACGCCAACGCTACTCTATACCAGAATCTGGGTGGAGCAATTGTGAAAAAAAATGACCATAAGAATAAGTGGCAATGAAGTCATGTCAATAGATGACAGTGATATATATCATTGTTATGTAGATTTATGGAAAAGCCCTACCGAACGAGTAAACAAAGCTTACCAAGGTATTGGTAAAGCAAACATGTTAAAACATAGAGTTGGTGCGGGAGATAAATCCTCAGACACCGAAGATTAAGCTGTAGCAGCAGCTTATGGAAATAGATTTTGTATTCCACTGGACTTTGAAATGTTAGAAAGTCATATGCCATTTTATCAAGCGGGGCTTGGTGATAGGTTAGAATATGAATTAACGTTTAACAATTATAACAAAGTTATCAAAAGCAGTGATGCTGATACATCTTATGTAATAAAAAATATCTGCTTGGAATTTGATATGGTTAGTGATGTTGAATTAGCCAGACAAATAAGACAGCAAACCAATGGTAAGATAGTATTTATGTATGATCGTATCTTGCGACATAGAATAATACAAGCAAAGAAATATGATACCCTTTGGAATATCAACAATAATGTGCCAGCACGGAGCATGGAAGGTATTCTAATGCTGTTTGAAGACCCAGAAAGAACAGACACGGAATTCTTTTACAACCCAACAATTGAAAAGGTTGAAATGACAATAGAAGGCGTACCAAATCAGTTGTATAATCAGGGCATAAAGGCATATCAACATTGGGATGAAATCAACATATATTTTGCCTTGACATCAAAAAGAAACAAAGAGACAGACATAGTGGCGAAGGACTTATACTTTACCAATGTTTCTCTTGAGAGCTATTTAACAAAATCATATGCTTTGTGGCTTGACCTTAGAACATGTGATGACAATTTATTACACGGCAGTGGAAGAAAAATAGAAAACGGCAGTGAAGGAATAACGATACTAATAAATAAAAAAGCAGATGCAGATCAACCTTTAAATATTTATCTATATATAACACAAGATGCGCAAATCAATTTTGATGATGGAAGATACAAAGAAATACGATACTAAATATCCTAAATATCCACACAGTGCCATTATTTGTGGTCAGACAGGCTGCGGTAAGACAGAGTTTGTTCTTGACATACTTGAACAAGAGTATGTTGGAGCTTTTGAACATATAATTATATTGTGTCCAACCATAGAGTGGAACGAGGCTTATAAAAATAGACCCTGGATAGGAGATGTAAATAACCGGAGAGATAAAAAAATAACAATTGTCAATCCCGTTAGCAACGGTAAAGAAATGCTACAAGAACTGTTGCGTTTATTTTTCAAACAATATGCTGGCAAGCCCACACTATACATCATTGATGATTGCTCAGCCACAAAAGAATAAACAAAGAAAAAGGATATGTTATCAGAGTTGGCAATCTCTGGTCGTCACGCTAAACAATCAGTGTGGGTCATTTCACAGAGATATAATTCTGTATTGAAAGATTTGAGGGAGCAAGCAAAATGGTTGTGTATGTTTTACACCAAGGACAGAGATAGTTATGAAAATTGTTTGAGAGAAAATGATGTTATTCCGACGCTGGAAGAGAGAACCAGAATAAGAAAAGCTTTATCAAAGACTAAATATTCCAAGTTAATTTTGAGGACTGACCAACCAACTGGTTATTGGGTTGAATAATTGCTTTTTTTTCTAACTGTTGCTAATAGTAATACTAACAGCAAAGTAGCAATGTTAATAGCAATACTGACATGAAAATATAATGAAAATATCGGGGAATATAGTTATGCTTATAGCATTGCTCATAGCAAATTAGTAATGTTAATAGCAATGCTTGCAGCAAATTAATAATGTTAATAAAAAAAATAGCAATGTTAACAACAATGCTATTAACAATACTAACAATTACTAGTTGCATGAATATCGCAGCTGGTTGTTTTGTATTTTATATTTATTTCAAGATAAAAAATAAGATTACTAATATAAAAATGAATGCGGAAGAACTATTACAAAATATATCGGAACAGACGGAACCAGATGAATCAAAGCAACAAGAAACAAAAAAAGAAAGATTATCAGCCAAAGTGGCTGGCGGTGGTAGTCGTCAATATTTGGGTAAAGACATACAACTCACAAACATAGATAGCATGCCCTCGGATGAAATTAACAAACTTTACTGCAGATATGAAGCAAGGCTTGGGGCAAGCATGACCAAGACTTTAGGCAATTCTTTTATTAACTTGTATGTGATGGGAGTATCAAAATATTTCAATGTAACCAATCCACCAAAACTGATAGAAGATTTGGAGGAAGACCCATTTATTAATCATGCTTTAACAAGTGCTTGTTGTGAGTTGTATTATAGGTATGGAATGTGCTTAGCGCCATTTACAGCAATACTGACAACTGTTAGACATATTGATTTTAATAAAAATAAAAATATAGATAATATAAATGGAGAACCAAGAGAGTGAAGTTATACCTGTTGAGGCTAAACAACAAAAAGTAAAACATCCAAAACGAATAGAGGCTGGAAAAAAGGAGCAGCGGCAAGGAAGGCAAAGCGTTTGCTTCAGGATGCACAAGATGCTGCAAAGCAAGATGCAAAGCAAGAGGCAAATGAAATAACAAAAATAACAATAGGTGAAGAGGAACCAGAAAAAATCAAAATAAACGTATACACAAATTATATTCCACCGTGTGTGGTTTTAGTAGGCATTGCTGGGTTGGGTTTGTATATTTATAACAAGAAATCTGTTGTTACACAACCTGTTGCTGTTCCTGCGGTTGCACCAAAAGACCCGTTTGATTTTTAATAATTTATTTAAAAAAATAATCATATAAAAAAATAATATAAAAAAATGGCAACAAGTATTGACGGAAAACAAATTGTAAATATGGTGTATCACGCTGGAGTGGAAACACTTCTAACTGTTGGATATTCTGAGATTGGCAGAAAACTACTAAAAAGACCAGCACCTAAAGTGGATTTTAATATGACAGATGTTGGGATGCTGTCTGTGGATATAATGTTAGCAATGGCTACAAAGGATATGTTGATTAAGCAAGGTATTATTCCTGCGGATATTATGAAATAATTTAAAAAAATATATATAAAAAAAATGGCAAGCGCAGTAGCAATGATGATCGGTAACGCATTAACAAACGCATTGGCGTTTAGCGGTTCAAATTATTTCTTTTCAAAAATGGGAAGTCATTCAGATAAGGAAAGACAAAGGCATGACAAAGCCGTGGAACAATTGGAAGCAGCACAAGCGGCGTGGAATAAAAAAAGAACAGAGAGATTAGATTTTATTAATAAGCAACTGCAAAAGGAGCATCATGCAGAGCAGACATTTGATAATGTAGACCAGGCTATGAAGCAGTATTATTATATAACTGGCAAACAGTTGGCGGAACCGGAGCCTAAGTTGAGTGATTTTTATACACCATCTCCGGATCAACAGAATAGAGAAATTACGTTTATTGTGGTGGGCATGGCTGCAACTGGATTTGTGGCGTATAAATTGATTTCATAAAATAATTATAGTTTAAAACTATAATTACTTTGGAATGACTAAGTTATATGTTTACTTTGAAATAACCTTTGGAAAGACTAAGTCATATGCATGATACCTATTTTTTTTGTTGTTTTTACATGGTTTCAATCCAAGTGGTCGAATACAATATGGTGGTTTAGCACTCTTCTCTATTTTATTTTTAAGATGATCAGGCGCCCATACTTCACCGTTGTCTAATAATGTCAATACCATGGATGGACCATATCCAGTATCCAGTATTTTCGTATCTGTTATAGTGTATATTTTATTTATTTCCAAGTCTGTCCATTTCTTTGTGCTATTTTGATTTTGCTCTTCAAGCAGTTCATCAAATCGTGCAGTTGTGATTTCCATTTTTTTCTTTATAGTTATATAAATTTTAATCTTTAGTAAAAAAAAATGGAAAAGATTTATTCCAGCCCAAAAGGATTTTGGAGAGGTTACTCAGCAGTTAAAAAATTGGCAAAAGAGGCTGGTGTCAGTGAAAAACAGGCATTAGAATTTTTAAAGAAACAAGCTGTGTGGCAGATTTATTTACCCGCACCAAAGAAAATAGTTAGACCCAGGTTTGATGTTTCCACTAAAAATGGAGTGCATCAAGCTGATTTGCTATTTTTACCGCATGATACTTTTGGCCGCAAGACATATAAATATGCATTGACTGTGGTTGATATTGCGAGTAGATACAAAGAAGCAGAGCCGCTGACTTCCAAGGATAGTAAAGAAGTTGCCAAAGCATTTGAAAATATATACAGTCGACATCTAAAATATCCAAAGTTATTAAAAGTTGACCCAGGCAGAGAATTTATGGGTGCAGTATTGCAGTTGATGGCAAAACACAAAGTAAATATCAGACGAGGCAGAACAGAAATACACAGAGACCAAGCTATAGTGGAAAGATTTAACAGAACATTAGCTGAAAGATTGTTTGGTTATCAGTATGCTAAGGAAATAGATTCGCAAAAACGCAACAGAGATTACCAGAAGTTGTCAAAGCAATAAATGTGGAGACAAAAAAGCCTCCTCTTGTTGAAACAAAAACATTAAAAGATGATCCTATCTGTATGAATGCCAGTGTAAGGTATTTATATCAACCTGGGGAACAAGAAGGTGGAAGACGCAGAGCAACTGATCCAATGTGGAGTGTAGATATTCACAAGATTAAAAGTTATATGATAACGCAAGGTATAAGAGTTTATTATTTAAAATCACCAGCGCCTCAAAGAGGATTTGTCAAAGAAGAACTGCTTATTGTACCTGCTGATACCCAAATTTATAAGTTTTTATAAAATCCATGTGCATCAGTTGTAATACCGTCTGGTGCTATGTATCGTTTAGAGTAAAATGGTGACAGTGTTGCTTTGTTTACTGTTATGCCATATATCTGATGCTTTATTGAGCGTATCATATTCATTTCATGGGTGTATTTTTTCTTGTTAAATAATGCATCCTTGTAGTTTTCAAAGTTGATATGTTTTTGGATTACATATTTTTTTACTCTCTTTGCTTTTTTAATGAGTTGTTCATCCGCTCTCAAAATAGAATATAGTTTAGGTCTTAATCCAACATACTCAACTATAGGAACACCAGCACATTCATCTTTCATCTTGCCTATTACTTTTTTATTTGTATCATCGTGCAGTGGATGGGTTTTCGGATAATCACTCAAGTCATACTCATCTTTCATTTCAGCCATGTCTTTGTACACATCTTCTGTTTTGATATCTACCAGAAAGCTGTCAGTGTCGGTGTATAATAAAGTACAGTCATCTCCGTATCTTTTCTTTAGGGTATTATAGTACCAGTCATACATCATGTACTTTGATAAATCCAATACTGACATCCCAACATAGATTGGTTTGTTTAATGTTAATTTTGTTTTGTTTACATGTATTGCTGACAATTCATCTGAAAACTTTATACGCCTGTTAAGTTGGGTTTGGCTAGTATTTTTCTAATCTTTTCATTTTCAGAGCCGTCAGTTCTGACTAGTTTTATATCAGTCCGCTTGCGTAGATTTTCCATTGTTTTGCCAAACACAGAGTTGTTCATAAGTTTGTAAAAATCTTTTTCAAATTGTGATTTAGCTTTTTTCCTAAGTTCTGTGTTTAGGTTTATGTATGATGCCATCCATGTTTTTTCATTAAATTCTAATACTCTGTATTTTCTTTAGTTTCATGCCTAAAGATAAATACAGTTGCAGGTTTTTGTAATGTAACACATATTTTTCTTTGTCCATAAGATTAGGGACTAGTTGTTCTACATTTATCATGCTATTATTTTCTAACAAATCTGTCTGGTATTTAGACAACCATTCTTTTTTCACTGCTTATCTTTCCGGTGCAAGTGGATAGTCATTGTGAGCTTCATGGAGCTCTTTAGGATATTCCAAATTATCTTCAAGTATTTGTCCTTTGCCAGGTTTTGGTTCGGAAAATGCCCCACTCTTGTT
Organism: Cyrtodaria siliqua; assembly: GCA_037043455.1. NCBI lineage: Eukaryota > Metazoa > Mollusca > Bivalvia > Adapedonta > Hiatellidae > Cyrtodaria > Cyrtodaria siliqua. Next base: position 18,423 of record JAWPHD010015822.1, read on the forward strand.
TCTGGCTTTCCAAACAAAGCCAGAATATGGAAGTAGCTGACTCATTGCCCACCCATAAAGATTATTTGCATCAAAATAAATTAAAAAGTTGTTTTTCTCTTCAGTGTTATAATTAGCTACATGTGGATTGTTTGCTTTGGCATATCGTTTTGATACCATACTAATTTCACCACGCATACCTTTTTCTATGAATAAGTGCATGTCAATGTCTGTCAAAAGTTCTAATTCTATCCCTGATTTTTTAAGTAAAGCATCCCAAGCTAATCCAGATGCTGTATAGTAATGTAAAGCATCAAGCTTGTATGCACTCATACATGTTTTTCTAAAAGTTTGAAACACATCTGCAAACAGAGTTACATCAGTTTTTAGATAGAGATCACGATAGTCTCCAAGAGTTTTACAGTTAAACTCTTTCCATATTTTTTGAGCATGTTTGTAATCTTCGAGACTTATACTTTCATCTGTAAGACTACTGTAAAACTTTTCTACAGGTGGTAATTGCGTTTCCTCAAATCTTTTTACACTGTCCATATATTCATACGGGTAAACACCTTTCCCCAAAAGTAAATTTGTTTGTTCCCCAAACTGATTTTTGGTAATTTTGAAATCAGATTTGTATGTTGCATCAACCAATTTTTCCAGAGACGAAGCCATAAACTGAAAGCTATCCAAGAACCTAAGTTGTCCTATGCTAAATGATATATATTTTTCAGCGTTGTTTGGGATGCATGTAATATTACCTGACATTTTAATGTAATTTTTGCATGATGATATGACTGTCATATCCTTTGAGGTTATGAAATATAACAGGGATGATTGTTTTATTTGGTTTTATTTTTAGTTTCAGGTTACAGTTTTTATGTGCTGCACCTATGTGAAATGACAGTGGTCTCTTACTTTGCCGTTTTTGCCGTTTTTCCTACCTATTTCATTCTCGCATATCCAACATTGTGTTGCTTTTTCATGATCTTCCTCATTTTGTTTTGTCTTGATTAATGGTTTTGGGTGAGCAAATATTTTATTAATGTTGCTCTTCTCACTTTCCAAGTGATTTAAAAACTTTTCAACAACATCTTCACTACTGTAAATAACAGATTCTTCAGCTTTGCCATCATATCTGACAACCTGGTATCCAAAACCACAAGCTTCGTGTACATTTTGAATTTCAGATTTCTTTCCAAATTGTTTTAATTGTGGTTTGATTATACTCTCAAAATCAGCATATATTCAGCATATATTGCATAACGCACATGCATCTGATTTTGATGATTTTTAAATTTTATGTGATTTTTACCTTCTTGTGGCATTTCTATTCTGCAAGAATTTTTGTTGATACCATCACAGTCTTCTTTGTGTTTGGTAAGTAGTCCTTTCCCAGAAAAGCCGTGAAGGCAACGATCGCAGAAGTAAGTTTGACCTTTATGTTTGTTTTGGTCATAGAGTAGTCTATTCAGATTTTTAATCCAGCAATAGTGATATTTTGTTATTTTTGTTGGTTTGTCGGGATAATCATCAGGGTCATAGTTGTCATCTATGATTCCTTCTTCATTATTTGGATCATTCTCTGATTCTTTTTCAACCTCAATGTCTTCAGATATTAAAAGCAGATTAATTCGCTCAATTATCTTTTGGTTGTTGTGATATTTTATATGGAAAAACAGTTACCTTTTTATTTTTTCCTGTTGTGATATATCCGTAAACGTTGATAGCAAGGTTGTTTTGTTTTTCTACTTTGGGAATTTGAGTGGGAAAGTCAATACCATCCATATTCAACTTACCCATGTGCTTATCCTATTTGGATTATTTTTATCAGGCTACAAAGCAGAAACCAATGCCACTTCCAAGCACTTATTATCTTCATTCCTAACATTAATTATTGCTTTCTTGTCGACTAGTGCTTTGGGTAGAGGAATATATGAAGAACCTTTCAATGGTTCATACTTTGCAATATTCAAATAAAACTTAACACAGTGATCAATCTCCAATCCTGATGCTATGTTTGTAAATCTTTCAAGGCTCTCTTGTATATTTGCAGGTGATTCATCGTAAAACTCATTTATTTTTTCAGAGTTTAAGATTGCATTTTGTTCGCTGTGTAATACTGCTGTGGTGTATTTTTTGGTAGCACCATCATCTTTGAATAAATTTACAGTAAGACCTAATTGAAACTTTAATCCATTCATCTCTGTCAGCTCTTTGCTTATTTGTTTTGCGATAATGGATTTCTTATCACGAAATAGTTTTTGAGGGTCTTTGTATCCCTCGGCAGATATCTCGTATGCTTTAAAATGACCACACATTGGTTTGTCAACCAGTTTTATTTTTTTATCTTGAAAAACTTGTTTTAGTTCATTTATAACATTTTCTTGTAATTTGGCATATTTCTGCTTTTGTTCATTTATAACATTTTCTTGTAATTTATCATATTTCTGCTTTTCTCGTTTACGTTGTTTTTTAGCACGTCGTCTCTTGAGTAAATTTTCTAATGTTTGAAAATTAACCTCTTTTGGAGTTTCCTTTGAAACTTCTTTAAGAGCATCTAACCCCTTTCTAAGCTGATCATCATTAATTATTCCTTCCCGGTGTAATTGTAAAATGTAGTGAACGTCTTTGGTACTCATTTTTGTAATATATATATATTGTTTTTTTCTTAATATTAAAAAATATTTATTATAACAAGAAAAAGAAAATGGAAAACACTAAGAAAACTGAAAACATTTGCCAATTTCTCAAAGTTGGATATCACGAGCCTTGTAAAAATAAAACAACAAAAGATTCAAACTATTGCAGTTTACATAAATTCAGATTAAAGCAAAGTAAAGTTTTACCGTGTCTAAAATCTGGAAAAGGTACAAGTGCAAAATATCAAATATGTGTTGGTTGTGGTGCTCATATAGTTAGATTAAAACATAGATACTGGGAAGTAGTAAAGCCATATAGAAATTCAATGCGGGAAAATCAAACTATATGATTTTCTAGTGTTTATTCGTTGATTTGGGTGCAAATTTAATAACAAATCAACAAATTTGTTTTGTATTAAAGAAACTTTTTATAATTATATTACAAAAAACGCACAGACTATTTTTGTAATTTGGGTGTAATTTTGATAACTATTAAAAACAAGAGGCCCAAGAGGGCCTGTGGACGCTCTACTGGCTCAAGATAAAGTTTATGTATAAGGGGCCATAAGTCTTTCAAAAATCATTCAACCAGAACATGGCAATGACAGGTGCAACTAGGCTTAGTACTGATCATTCTCGCCAAGGTTCGCTGAAATCTGGCAAAGAGTTCAGTAGAGACTAATCTGGACAAAGTTTGTATATTAAAACATTTAAAGGGTCACAACTCTGCCAAAAATCATTCAACCGAAATATGGCGATGATATGCACAACTAGGCTTGATACTGATCATCCTTGTCAAGTTTCGTCTATATCCAGCCAGGGGTTCAGGAGAACTAGCCCGGAAAACAATTGTGGTATCAAAATCCCTTTAAATGGCCATAACTCTGCCAAATATCTGTAAAACGGAACGTGACAATGACATGCACAACTAGGCTTGGTGCTGATCATCCCTGCAAAGTTTCATTGGAATCTGGCGAGGGGTTCAGGAGAAGTAGATCAGACAAAGTTTGTGTATTAAAACCTTTTAAGGGCCATAATTCTGCCAAAAAAATCACTTAACCGGAATACGCCAATGATTTGCACAACTAGACATGGAATTGATCATCCCTAAAAAGCTTCATTTAAATCCGGCCAGAGGTTCAGGAGAACTAGTCGGAACAAAGTTTGTGTATTAAAATCTTTAAATGGCCCTAACTCCGCCAAAAATCATTCAACCGGAACACGGCGATGATGTGCACAACTAGATATAGAATCGATCATCCCTAAAAAGTTTCGTTTAATCCGGCCAGGGGTTCAGGAGAACTAGTCAGAACAAAGTTTGTGTATTAAAACCTTTAAAGGGCTATAACTCTGCCAAAATCATTCAACTGGAACACGGTGACTATGTACAACTAGGCTTGGTACTGATCATCCCTGCAAAGTTTCAATGAAATCCGGCCAAATGAAGGCCCTTTCGTCTTAATGAGGATATTTCATATTTCAGAAAATCAAGGGCCACAACTCCGATGTAAATTGTCCAATCTGGATGGTTTTCGAACTCGTCCAAGCTTTCATTGATATTAACAATCTGGTAAAGTTTCGATCTTTCATTGATATGAACAATCTCGTAAAGTTTCATAAAGATCGCATGAAAAATGAAGGCCCCGTCATCTTAACGAGGCAAAATATAGCATTTTTAACTAAATCAAGGGCCATAACTCATCTGTTAATGGTCCGATCTAGCTGGTCGTCGAAGTTGTCCGAGCTTTCATTTATATATCAAATAATAAATGAAGGTGTTAGAGCGTTCACAAGACAGAAAATAGCAATTTTCAGAAAAAACAAGGGCCATTACTCCGGTGTAACTGATCCGATTTGGCTGGTTTTGGAACTTGTCCGAGCTTTCATTGATATAAACAATCTATGCAAGTTTGGTAAAGATCAAATAATAAATGAAGGTGCTAGAGTGTTCACAAGGCTTAATATGGCATTTTTCAGCAAAACAAGGGCCATAACTCTGGTGAAATATATCCGATCCGGCTGGTTTTCGAACTTGTCCGAGCTTTCATTGTTATAAAGACACTGGAAAAGTTTCGTAAAGATTCGATTAATAATGAAGGCCCTAGAGTGTTCACAGTTCACAAGGCAAAAGTTAACGACGGACGACAGACGACGGACGACTGACGACGGACAACTCGCCATCCCATAAGCTCTGCTGGCCTTCGGCCAGTAGAGCTAAAAATTAAACTTGCAATCTTCACTACCCTATTCTAAAAAAAGTTTTAATAAATCAAGTAAATCACCATTCCATGGTGATTTATTATATATGTATTTTGGGGTGCTCTGCTGTAATTTGAGGCGAAACACAGTGAGACGAAAATTACAGCAGAACCCCCAAAATACATATTTATACAAGACTTGTGTTTCTGGTGATTTTTCAAGTGTAACGCTATTTTTCTATATGAAAATTACACTATTGCATTATCCATACCTAATTTGAAATTGCAGCAAATCATTAATATGTGACATTGTAGCATGATATCAATGGGTGAAATAATTGGTGATTCCATACCCATAATCTTAGATCATTTCAAGCTGACCAAAAGAGAGAGGAAGGACCCAGGAGCAGTACTCTACTATAAATATCGAATGGATAACTCTTTAACGTGTTATAAGGATTCATACCAATATAAGGGACCGTCCGGTTAAGGTCCCCATCTAACGGAGAGGTCAATGAGAAGCTCAGGAAACACCGAAGCAATCCAGTGATCATGACGCCAATGAGGCTCGAAACCGGGATCTTCGGATTCTCCGGATTCAGAGGCTCCGTGCTATCCACTGGGTCGGCAGCCCCTCAAATGCATTGCCACACATTTGGTGCTACATGTAACGGGGCTCACTATTGCAATATTAACCCCAAAAACAGGTTAATTGAAATGATAACGAGTGCGCGTAATAGTCAACACATCGGAAATTTTGATTGTTCGTCTGATACTGTGAACATGTACGATTACTCCTACTGAGAGATATATATAGTGGGAGTTGTTCCCCTTGTAAAACAGGTGCACATAATATATTACGATTGTTTTTGCTAAAGGGACATGAAAATAAGACGTCTGTAGTTGAAATAGTCCATTATTTGTATTGCATCATTTGACACAAAATTGTTTAATGAACTTATATAATTTAAACATTTTAACAAAGAGTAATGATGCAAAATAATTTTATTTGTCATAGGTGACTCACAGTTGGTCCCCAAAAGGGTAGAGACCACTCAATGTTGCATTGTCATTTTCCATATTATTGGTTTGAACTGAACCAAATAATCCAGTCCGGATTGTACCTCCAGTACGCAAACAGTTGTTCTTGAACATCGTTAGTTCAGGCAGTTGCTAATTCTCCCCAATAACAAAAGGTCAGCCAGTTCGAACTATTTCAAATCAATTGCAACATGTCTATTTTATTCACAATTATGATTTTTTCTTTAAAATACTTCATTTGATATTGTTTTCTATTCGAAACGCGGATAGCGGTCCCTGAATATCGTTAGATTAGGCAGTTGCCAATTCTCCCCAATAACAAACGGTCAGCCAGTTTATAGTTCGCAGTTCGAACTATTTCAAATCAATTGCAACATGTCTATTTTATTCACAATTATGATTTTTTCTTTTAAATACTTCATTTGATATTGATTTCTATTGAAAGCGCGATAGTGGTCCACTGAGCATCGTAAGTTTAGGAAGTTGCCAATTCACCCCAATAACAAACGGTCAGCCGGTTTCTAGTTCGCAATTCGAATAAAGATCTTTGAATTATTTCAAACAATTGCAACATGTCTATTTTATTTATAATTATGATTATAATGATGATAATTGTAATTGTGACTTTCTTCTTTAAAATAATTCATTTGATATCGTTTTCTATTGGAAACGCGGATTGCGGTCCATTGAATATGGTTAAATGAGATGGTTTCGAGTTCGCAATGTAAATAACAAACTGCTAACTACTTCAAATGTATAACAAAATATCTGTTTTTTTATAATAATGAGCTTTTGTCTTTAAAATACTTCATTTTATTTTGTTTACTATTTGAGTCATGAACACTAGTCCATTGATCATCATTAGTATAGATCTTTTTTTTTTAAAGAAGACGGACCAATACTCCTTAAATGAAAATTGTTCTTATAATAACGTCAAACAAAACAGTTGATTTAGTTTTCAGGATCCCTGAAATTTAGGGAAATACCTGATCCAAACAATAGAAAGGAATTTGATTTTAAAACAATATGCCAAATAAATTCAACACCTGGCATAATATTCATCAAACTTTTGATCACAAAAATCGGACTCCAAATAAAAACAATTTTACGAGCAAATTACTATATTTACTAGTACTTGCAAAAACGAATAATTTTAATTCTTATATATTTCTTTTAAAATAATTTGACCCCTGTGGTGACCAATTTTGACCCTAGGCAAATTTGTATTAACCGTGTTAGAAAGTTTTTTTTACCAAATCATTTAACCGATTCATATTTTCTCAAAGCCTTCATTTGTAGATACATCCATAACTAGTGTTGTGCAATTGGTTCAAATTTACTATCAATCATCGGTTACAATCAGTTGGTCTGAACCGAACAATCATCGATTATATAATCGGTTGTTTTGTACTCCTAAAGCTTTAATGAGTTGTACGAGATATGACGTTGATTGTTATTTTATGTACTCCAAATACTCTGATTATAATCTTTAACATGCATTCCGGAAGCAAAAGTCATTTAACATTACATTACAACAGAATTTAGCTAATTCAATACAATTCTAAAAATGTTATTTCATAAGTTATAATTAAGACTCATATGGAGTTTCTGGTTTTAAATTATTGAACTATTAATTTTGTGAAACTAGAATATGTTCATTTTAATACTTTGTTTATAAACAAGAGGTCAATGACCTTGAAGCTCTACTGATTGATTTTGATTTCAGGAAGTAGTCGCTACAGACTTGTTTTTGGAAAATCTATTTTTAACCGTGGTGGCCATCTTGAATTTCCGGCCGACCTGAAATTTTGCTAGGATCAATAAGACATTAAGAGCAACATTCCTGTGAAGTTTCATGAAAATCCGTCAAGTAGTTTCAGAGAAGTAGTCGCTACAAGTTTTTACTATATAACTCTATGTAACCAAAGATGGCCACTGGCAGCCATGTTTAACGTCGAATCAAAATAATTTTCGACAAGGATCAACATCATGTCATGTTGATCATTTTAGAAAAAGTCCCATATCAATATCACTTATAGTTTTCAAGAAGTAGTCTCTACAAACTTATTTTTTAAAAATCTATTTTTAGCTGTGACGGCCATCTTGAATTTCTGGCAGATCTGAAATTTTGCTAGGATCAATTAGACATCAAGAGCAACATTCCTGTAAAGTTTCATGACAATCCGCCAAGTAGTTTCAGAGGAGTAGTCGCTACAAGTTTTTTCTATATAACTCTATGTAAACAAAGATGGCCGCTGGCAGCCATGTTTAATGTTGAATCAAAACGATTTTTGACAAGGATCAACATCATGTCATGCTGATCATTTTAGAAAAAGTCCCATATCAATATCACTAATAGTTTTCAAGAAGTAGTCGCTACAAACTTGTATTTTAAAACTCTATTTTTAGCTTTGGCGGCCATCTTGGATTTCACATCAACATGAATTTTTGTTAGGATCATCTAGACTTTATGGGCAACATTTCTGTACAGTTTCATGAATATCCATCCAGTAGTTTCAGAGGAGTTGTCGCTACAAATAAAAGTTTACGGACAGACGGACGACGGACGCCGCACCACGGCATAAGCTCTGCTGATCTCTGATCAGTCGAGCTAATAAATACCGTCTAAAAGACTGAAACTGTGTTCTCTTTATTTTAAATCAAACACAATAAACAGCAAACTCTTTATTAAAATGCAGACTAAGATCAAGAGCTGAATAAAGTCGAATGAACCAAATTCTTTCACCACAAAAATTTATGTCTGGTTAAATATTACCCCACCCACTTTTCTTATAATATGCTGTCATAGTTTTAAGTTTATTAATATAACTTCAATGAAACCATCTCAACCAATGAAAAAAACAAAGATAACAGTGTTATTAGTGTATACATTTCAATGGCATTATGTATTGCATAAAATCTGAGAATATGATCGTGTGACGATTCATACCTTTGTTGGCATATGCAACAGACGACGTACTCCATGTTTAAATTATATTTTACGGGTGGACATAATTTTTCTTAAAGGAAGCCGAAGTACTTCCATACCGTACAACTGATCGTGCCATACCAGGGTAGGAAAAATGTAAACAAAAAATGTCAACTGTGTTATTGTTTGTTCTGGTCTATTGATGCCATAATACAAACATTGGAGGCCAGGCTTTGTTCGCTTATACTTGTTCAGGGCTAATCTACTGAGTAACCGCTGTGCGCGTGTGAAAGTGATGAGAACAAAATAATAGAAAGAAAAAAAACATAACACGGCAAAAATTGGATGCTTTTCTTTCATTGTTCTTTTTTATTATTATCTGAACGATAATCGATTAATATTAGAAACCATAATTGATTGTTGCAGATCTGAGCAAGAACCAACCGATTTTCGATTGTAATCGATCATCGGAACACTATCCATAACCAAAGTTTGAAAGGCCTAGCTCATATAAGAAACTGAGAAGTTGTTGACGGATAAAAAGTGATCACTATAATAGCTCACTTGAGCATATGGCCCAGGTGAGCTAATAAAATAGTTTTATTACAACAGCTGAATCGTGTTTATTATTTTTATTTATTTAGTCAATAAAATAGCTTCTCAAGAAGTTTTATTTAATATACAATATCCTTAACAACACGTAGTTCATGTATTGATAAAAGTTCATAATCACTACCTTGTTGTACCAATTGCAACAAGTTATGTTTTATGTTTTTTCTTGAATTTTTTCTTTTGTTTTGAGTGTTGCTCCTTCTCAGCTTCGGCCTCAACTTGCTTTCTCTTCTTTTCCACCAGTGTGCTGAAATTGACAGATTAGAAAAAGGTTCTTATTTCAGTGTTCTGGCGTGTTTATAACATTTATAACATAACAAAAACATATGAAAGTAGTCGGAACAGGTTTAAATATTATGAGCCTCGGTTTGTATAAGGAGTTTGATGTATTTCTTTTAATAGGAAACAAATATCAATGTTAAATACTTATCAACTGACGTCATTTGTTTGAATTAGTCAACCAAATAAGGATTACTGAAAATGCTCCTGAGTTTTAAAACAAATACAATAGTGTGTTAAGTTATGTTTTTAACTTAGACTGGAAGAAATTAAGGTATGGTGTGTTTACAGAATTTGTGAAAATTATTTATAACTTTATACCCAATCACAATTAAAGTCATGTTGAGAACTGTGTTATCCCCTTCTTATACAGAACTTGAGTAAAACTTACGATTAAAGCGGTTAAAGGGAAAATGCTGGTGACGCACACCGATGGACAACGCGCTCTCGCATAAGGTAAGCCCTACTGGTCTTAACCAGTAGAGACAGAAAAACATCTATCACAGGTTTGTTAAGTTTCCATAAATAAGGAACAGCAAACCTTGGAAATTCCTTTTCTCAAAACAGGTCATCTCGCATCTCCCAAAATGGAAGACTATGTTTATAAGCCTAATCCTAAATGCAATTTTCCGAAATATTTATCCCTTTGTAACAAATTTTAATTCTAACTCGATATGAACCAACCCAAACATAATAAATTTATACCAACCTAACACAATATTTACCGACCAGATATGGTCTACACCAGACCTAAACACAATATATACCAACCAGATATGTTCTACACCAGACCTTACACAAGATTTACCCACCAGATATGGTCTACACCAGACCTAACACAAGATTTACCTACCAGATATGGTCTACACCAGACCTAACACAATATATACCAACCAGATATGGTCTACACCAGACCTAACACAATATATACCAACCAGATATGGTCTACACCAGACCTAACACAAGATTTACAAACCAGATATGGTCTACACCAGACCTAACACAAGATTTACCAACCAAATATGGTCTACACCAGACCTAACACAAGATTTACCAACCAGATATAGTCTACACCACACCTAACACAATATATACCAACCAGATATGGTCTACACCACACCTAACACAATATTTACCAACCAGATATGGTCTACACCAGACCTAACACAAGATTTACCAACCAGATATGGTCTACACCAGACCAAAGACAATATATACCAACCAGATATGGTCTACACCACACCTAACACAAGATTTACCAACCAGATATGGTCTACACCAGACCTAACACAAGATTTACAAACCAGATATGGTCTACACCAGACCCAACACAATATATACCAACCAGATATGGTCCACACCAGACCTAACACAATATATACCAACCAGATATGGTCTACACCAGACCTAACACAAGATTTACCAACCAGATATGGTCACCACCAGACCTAACACAAGATTTACCAACCAGATATGGTCTACACCAGACCTAACACAATATATACCAACCAGATATGGTCTACACCACACCTAACACAATATTTACAAACCAGATATGGTCTACACCAGACCTAACACAAGATTTACCAACCAGATATGGTCTACACCAGACCTAACACAATATTAACCAACCAGATATGGTCTACACCAGACCTAACCCAATATATACCAACCAGATATGGTCTACACCACACCTAACACAAGATTAACCAACCAGATATGTTCTACACCAGACCTAACACAAGATTTACCAACCAGATATGGTCTACACCAGACCTAACACAATATATACCAACCAGATATGGTCTACACCAGACCTAACACAATATATACCAACCAGATATGATCTACACCACACCTAACACAATATTTACCAACCAGATATGGTCTACACCAGACCTAACACAAGATTTACCAACCAGATATGGTCTACACCAGACCTTACACAAGATTTACCAACCAGATATGGTCTACACCAGACCTAAGACAATATATACCAACCAGATATGGTCTACACCAGACCTAACACAATATATACCAACCAGATATGGTCTACACTCTACACCAGACCTAACACAAGATTTACCAACCAGATATGGTCTACACCAGACCTAAACACAATATATACCAACCAGATATGGTCTACACCATACCTAACACAATATATACCAACCAGATATGGTCTACACCAGACCTAACACAATATATACCAGACACTGGAACAGTTTGTACCTTTTTACGCTGACGAGCCCCTGTTTGCTGTTAGACAGTGCCTTATCCCATTCTACCTCCGATCCCTTGATGGCGTACTGTGACAGATCGCCATCCTGCAGAAGTGACAACTGTTTCTTATCTTTCTTGATTATCTCCTCTGCAGCCTCGTTCTGGAACACAGAAAGGAGATGTGGTTTTATTTTGCAAAGGGTAATACAACATCTAATTAACACAAATTAACAGTGACAAAAGCTTAATTAGAGAACCAATGTACATGAAGAAAGTTTGTTTGTTCCTCTGAATGGTGTTTTACATCATTTTTAGGCCCGCCATCCGTAAGAATCTACTGTCTCATTTGACAAATTGAGCTCCCAGTGGGATTCAAACCCACAGTGCTACGAGGCCAGAAAGTTTTAGACGCAGTGTCTTTACTATCCCGGCCATGGATGCATTATGACAGAAAGTAGTGCAAAGATAAGCACCAAACCAACTGTACAGCCGCTTCTTCTCCTCGAGATTAATTCCTTGTTCCACCCGGCCTATTTCATGTTGAAAGAGCTTAAATAATTAATTACAGAAATGTATTTGAATGAATATTACAAAATGTTTACAAAATTCATTTTTTTTACTAATGAACCAAGGTAGTTTGTGGGAGACGGACAAGATAAGTAATATCAATATGTTTTACAAGATCTATCAAGTTTCCAAAGTGTTTGGACTACATATATTGCTTACTAATTCCTCGTCAATTGTTTGCTCGGCTGGTCCAGGAGCCATGGTTATCTCTTGCCGTTCTATCATGCCCTTCTCGGCGTCCTTCTCCAACGTCTTGTTCAAGCACTGAACAAACTTGCGAATAATCTTGTTGAACAGTCCGAGAAGCTGGGATGCTGGCAGGTCAACGTCCTTCTCGAGGTCCTCTACTGTCTTGTGCTGCAGACCTAGACCTAGTAACACACCCTGGGAAAGATATAAATGACTTTAAAATTGAGAACTAAGAGCCAAATTCCTTGCAATGCCTTCTTTAAGCCGTTTTTAAGGCGCGTAACAATATATTATATTATATTATATTTATATAGCACTTTAATCATACACAGTACGTTCAAAAGTGCTTAACAAACATAATGTTTAAGATATTTATAATAGTTATAAAAAGGTAAAAAGTAATAAGACACATACAAAGAAAAGATTAAACAAAATGATAAAACAGGACTTTAAATAGCTGTTTATTTAAGAAATTATATGAGCTAATAAATGAAGGCATTTACAATTAAAATTAGTAAACTATAAGACATTTTTCATTATCCGAAATCAACATAAAAAAAAAAGGAGAAACATTAAAATTAAAACAATTTGGTTGAAAAATTATGATAAAAACAACATAGGAGTATACGTACAAATGTTTAATGCTTTTAAATGCAACAATTTTCTATTATATGTATAATAGTTTACTTTAACAAATTAATTGCCGTACATTCGGATAAATAAATGGGTTTTCAGCGATTTCTGGAAGGAAGACAGTGTGTTAGTCTTTGATTCCGGCAGGGAGTGCAACAATTAGAAGGCATGGCTTTCCATCTTGACAACTTTTTTAGGTGAAAAGAAAGGTATTCAACAGTAGGCTGTGTGACTGCATATAATTTCCATTCCTCTCATTTACCGTTCTTATATAATCCAGTGTTCCGAAAATGTGCTCCTCCTCACTAAATAAGTTGACTGATTTTGATAGAATTTTTCAAAACCATAATAATAATACAACACAAACTGAGCACTTCATTTCATTTCACCAATGTTTTTTAATCAGACCAAGAGTGAAATATGAATTGCCACTTACTGCCTGTATTGCACTAAGATGTACGTCAATCTGGTCGAGGAAGTACATCCGGGTTATTGTGGGTACTAGGTCCATAATCAAGTGATAGTCCACCATGTTTTGTGAGTAGAGCTCTAGGCGCTTGAGGTCATACCTGGTTACATAGGACCCTAACTCAGCGCAGGTCAACATCTCTGATAACAAAATATATGAGTTTAATAGAACATTTTAATCCCTTTTGTAAACAAGAGGTCAATGACCTTGAAGCTCTACTGATTGATTTTGATTTCAGGAAGTAGTCGCTACAGACTTGTTTTTTGAAAATCTATTTTTAACCGTGGCGGCCATCTTGCATTTCCGGCCGACCTGAAATTTTGCTAGGATCAATTAGACATTAAGAGCAACATTCCTGTGAAGTTTCATGAAAATCCGTCAAGTAGTTTCAGAGAAGTAGTCGCTACAAGTTTTCATTACATAACTCTATGTAAACAAAGATGGCCGCTGGCAGCCATGTTTAACGTCAAATCAAAACGATTTTCGACAAGGACCAACATCATGTCATACTGATCATTTTAGAAAAAGTCCCATATCAATATCTCTTATTGTTTTGAAGAAGTAGTCGCTACAAACTTATTTACTTTAAATCTATTTTTAGCTGTGGTGGCCATCTTGAATTTCCGGCCGACCTGAAATTTTTCTAGGATCAACTAGACATCAAGAGCAACATTCCTGTGAAGTTTCATGAACATCCGTCAAGTAGTTTCAGAGGAGTAGTCGCTACAAGTTTTTACTATATAACTCTATGTAACCAAAGATGGCCACTGGCAGCCATGTTTAACGTCGAATCAAAATAATTTTCCACAAGGATCTACATCATGTCATGCTGATCATTTCAGAAAAAGTCCCATATCAATATCACTTATAGTTTTCAAGAAGTAGTCGCTACAAACTTATTTTTTAAAAATCTATTTTTAGCTGTGACGGGCATCTTGTATTTCCGGCCGACCTGAAATTTTTCTAGGATCAATTAGACATCAAGAGCAACATTCCTGTAAAGTTTCATGACAATCCGCAAAGTAGTTTCAGAGGAGTAGTCGCTACAAGTTTTTACTATAAAACTCTATGTAAACAAAGATGGCCGCTGGCAGCCATGTTTAACGTTGAATCAAAACGATTTTTGACTAGGATCAACATCATGTCATGCTGATCATTTTAGAAAAAGTCCCATATCAATATCACTTATAGTTTTCAAGAAGTAGTCGCTACAAACTTGAATTTAAAAAATCTATTTTTAGCTTTGGCGGCCATCTTGGATTTCACATCAACATGAATTTTTGCTAGGATCAACTAGACTTCATGGGCAACATTTCTGTAAAGTTTTATGAATATCCATCCAGTAGTTTCAGAGGAGTAGTCGCTACAAATAAAAGTTAACGGACGGACGGACAGACGGACGGACAGACAGACAGACGGACGGACGACGGACGCCGCACCACGGCATAAGCTCTGCTGATCTCTGATCAGTAGAGCTAAAAACATACTTATGTCGGGTCTGTATCGTTTACAAAATTGGATGTTAATTTAACTAATCTGTATCCAAACTCTAATGTTGCTCTTAATACTCTGATTTAATACTCAATCCTTTAGATGCTACTGAATGTAAACACATCTCTAATTTCATATCTGAATCTTTTTTTATATGATAGTTCTGTTTATTTTCATAGTACAGATATTAGTATCACATATTAAACAGGGCTTCTGGGAGTGTAATAAAGCCATGACTTATTTCTCGTAATACACTAGTGTATTACAGATGCAAATGGGGGCGGAATCACTGAGTTTGTGTACAGTAAATGGTTTGCATGGTATATCATACGCTATGTTCAGACACCTGACACCTGAAATATTTAGGTGTCATCTGACACCTGAAATATTTATCCTTATTTGAAATCTTACTTTATAAGATCCATGTTTAATAGTAATGTTAAATTCAGTTGAAGGTGTCACATTATTTGTAGGGGGAGCACGTTACAGCCGCATATTAAACGTAGCTGACGTCATGAAAACAACAACACAATGTCATGATTTCTTACAGAGCCTCGTATCCTATCATTGTATCCAACTGGTTTTAATATTAAAATCAATAATACACAGTTACTCATGTAAGAACGTCTATATATGAATTTAATATCTAACCTATGTATAGAAGACACCTATGTTTATATATTGGTTTTCTGAATATTTTGTTCTATTCTTCTGTTCTGTGAGTTAGATAGATGTGTGCTCTCTCTCGAGCTTGTGTCGCTGCCATGGCCTTGACGGAGAACTTTATATATTGGTGTGGTCACCTTTCTAATGCCTTGATGTGTACATATTCTAAGTTTGTTGAAGAAATATATCAAAATGAAAAACAATGAATGTGGTTTTCGTGACAACAAGCGCAAGAAGACAAAGCGACAACACTCACACTACAAAATGATCCCTATGTGGAACTTGGCATGCTATGCAGGTGACACAAATATAATTAATATATGAGAAGTTCTTGCCATTTGTCTAACAAGAACCAGAATTGGAAATGGGAAAGGACATATGACGCCATCATACAAAACATACAACAATGTTATAAATAGGCAGCTGCAATAATAAATGTTCCCTATGAGGCATTTTTGGAGTTGATAATTGATAATTAGAATTTCACATTCATGTCTATTTAATATTGAATTTATTATTAACTCATTTGATAACACTGATATGATGCTCGGCACAGCCACACATCATTATTACTTTATCCAACTTGTTTAATAAATTCAATATTAAACAGGCATGTGCCAAGCATCATATCAATTTTATCAAACAAGTTGATAATAAATTCAATATTAAACAGGCACTCATGTAATGTAAGATCCTCTGTATATATATATTCTTTCTCCACTAATGGGACGAATGTTTCAGGTCGAACTATATTAAAAGCTCTATAATACTGACTTCTCTCTTTGTCTTTGAGGTGTTTTTGTTGTAGAACATTCAGTGCCATGGCAGGTGTGAAGGCTCGAAACTGATAGGAGAGCAGCGACACAAATCTCCGTCGAAAATCTGAAAAAAATACATGTTGTAAAGCACTGGTATGTGTGACGCTGGTAGTTCAGCAGTTACACAAGCACTGGCATTTGTGACGCTGGTAGTTCAGCAGTTACACAAATACATGTTGTAAAGCTCTGGTATGTGTGACGCTGGTAGTTCAGCAGTTACATAAATACATGTTGTAAAGCACTGGTATGTGTGACGCTGGTAGTTCAGCAGTTACACAAATACATGTTGTAAAGCACTGGTATGTGCGATGCTGGTAGTTCAGCAGTTACACAAATACATGTTGTAAAGCACTGGTAAGTGTGACACTGGTAGTTCAACAGTTACACAAATACATGTTGTAAAGCACTGGTATGTGTGACACTGGTAGTTCAACAGTTACACAAATACATGTTGTAAAGCACTGGTATGTGTGACGCTGGTAGTTCAGCAGTTACAGATACATGTTGTAAAGCACTGGTATGTGTGACTCTGGTAGTTCAGCAGTTACACAAATACATGTTGTAAAGCACTGGTATATGTGACGCTGGTAGATCAGCAGTTACACAAATACATGTTGTAAAGCATTGGTATGTGTGACGCTGGTAGTTCAGCAGTTACACAAATACATGTCGTAAAGCACTGGTATGTGTGACTCTGGTAGTTCAGCAGTTACACAAATACATGTTGTAAAGCACTGGTATGTGTGACGCTGGTAGTTCAGCAGTTACAAATACATGTTGTAAAGCACTGGTATGTGTGACGCTGGTAGTTCAGCAGTTACACAAATACATGTTGTAAAGCACTGGTATGTGTGACGCTGGTAGTTCAGCAGTTACACAAATACATGTTGTAAAGCACTGGTATGTGTGACGCTGGTAATTCAGCAGTTACACAAATACATGTTGTAAAGCACTGGTATGTGTGACGCTGGTAGTTCAGCAGTTACACAAATCTCTGTCAAAAATCTAATGATAATACATCTTGTTATGTACCGGTGTGCAGCTGCAACAAAGAACTCGATCATATATCTGAAAAACAATGTTGGTGATCAGGGCTATACAATTCAAACATACCCAGACCACAGGAAAGCAATTTAATAAACATCTATGGGTGGACCCTCTTTTCCAAAATTTGGTTCTTAAACTCAATTTTGCATCTATGGGTGGATGTTCAATTTAAAAATTGCCTTCATGGGGTCCCATGTATGTTTCAATGGACTAGCGGCTACTAAACCGAGGCAAGACAAGTTGTTGACCATAGCCTTTGCACTGTAAAGGGTGGAAGCAAAATTCTTCAGACGTTTCTGCCCACTCAAAGTACACTGGAAATATATAGTACTGGGTAAATCCTTCTCAAGAGACCACCTCTGTTTAGAGACTACCTTCTGCAAGAGGTCACTGTTTGTTTTTTAAAATTAACATGCACCTGCATTAAGAGACAATCTGTATTAACCCTTAACCCACTACATATATATAATGGACTCTTCTTTCTTTGAATTAAGACCATTCCATTTATGTGAAAAAGGGGTGTTTTGGTGAAAATGACTGATCAGCAGCCAGACATTATTAACCCTGATCAGCCTTCGAGTTACTCGCAGGCTGATCTGGGTTTACAATGGACACTAAGCTATTATAGTCATGCTTAGCGGGATAAGGGTTGAACCATTTTTGTTCTTTCTTTTAAGCCTCTTTATTAAGGTTGGATTGTAGAAGCATGAACCTTGTGATATTTACTGAATACATAGCACCAGCTTTTAAAAGAGGCAATTAATATTCGTACCTTTCCAGAATGCAGGCAGCCACTCCGTGCCAGAGTCGACATCCGTGTGTAGTGTCTTTAACATAATACAGGAATGTTCACCAGTTAAGTCGTTCTGGAAGCATAATCAAATCTGAATTATGAACTTGTTAATAATGAAATTATTTATTTAGATGAATGAATGGATATTAGCAACCCTTTAACAGCTTATGTTATTCAGGTTGGAATGGGGAATGGTGGGAGTAAAAAATAATAATACAATAAAATTGGTAGAACCGATGGATGCTCCCAGAAATATATCCTCAACTTATCATATGGCCTTGTATCACCCAGTAGTTTTCAATTTGAAGTCCCATCAGTAGTTTTGAAGTTATGCTCCGGACAAGAATTCCAAGTATAAAATTACAAATGGTCAATAACTCTAAATTGGAGGATGATATAGTTATGGTTCTTGCACTCTGCACTTCCTCTCATTGCCCTCTATCATTGTGTGAAGTTTCATTGCAGTCCCCATCAGTAGTTTTGAAGTTATGCTCTGGACAAAAATTCTAAGTATAAAATTACAAAGGGCAAGAACTCTAATTTTAATGAAGACAGAGTTACGGTTCTTGCACTCTGCACATCGTCTCATTGCCGTCTATCATTGTGTGAAGTTTCATCGCAGTCCCATCATTAGTTTTGAAGTTATGCTCCTCTCATTGCTCACTATCAATGTTTCAAGTTTCATCTGATATCCTTCAATACTTTCGAGTTATGCTCCGGACAAAAGTGTGATGGACGGACAGACAGACAAAGCGGCGGTATATGCTCCCCAGAAGAATAATGGAGATAAAGATGATTATCACGCTCTCAATCCCCATTTCATTGAAACCACAGTATTCAGTTTTCAGCTCTCATCGATGTTTGTTTGGTGTTTCACGTCATTTTTCAGTACGTATGACGGTCGATTGTTTGTGGGTAGAACCAGTACTGTATATCTCCCACCATCCGTAAGAAACTACACTGTCTCACTTAAAAGTTGATCTCCAAGTGGGATTCGAACCTGCAGCGGTGCAGCTCTTTAATAACGACCATGAAAATGAAATAATGTGCGTAATGCAAAAGGTATTAAAACTGTACATATAAATTAACAAAAAAATATATATATACATTAAAATTAAATCAAACTTTTGCAATGTATGACACAGAATGGTTCACCTCAAACCCCCATACATGGCTAGACACGGTTAAACAGGTGTAACAAACAGCTGAAAACAAATAAAATAATCCATGCACAGTAAAAATATCTGCCCTCGACCATTCTAATTTTTTATATACAGCTGGAAAAATGCAAAAGTGAACCGAATTTTATTATCAATCTGTGAACTGAATTTTATTTATCAATCTAACTTAATGGGGAAATCGTCCAGTTGTCAGGCTGACCAATCTAACTTAATGGGGAAATCGTCCAGTTGTCAGGCTGACCAATCTAACTTAATGGGGAAATCGTCCAGTTGTCAGGCTGACCAATCTAACTTAATGGGGAAATCGTCCAGTTGTCAGGCTGACCAATCTAACTTAATGGGGAAATCGTCCAGTTGTCAGGCTGACCAATACTTAATGGGGAAATCGTCCAGTTGTCAGGCTGACCAATCTAGCTTAATGGGGAAATCGTCCAGTTGTCAGGTTGACCAATCTAACTTAATGGGGAAATCGTCCAGTTGTCAGGCTGACCAATCTAGCTTAATAAGGAAATCGTCCAGTTGTCAGGCTGACCAATCTAACTTAATGGGGAAATCGTCCAGTTGTCCGGCTGACCATTTTAACTTAATGGGAAAATCGTCTAGTTGTCAGGCTGACCAATCTAACTTAATGGGGAAATTGTCCAGTTGTCAGGCTGACCCATCTAACTTAATGGGGAAATCGTCCAGTTGTCAGGCTGACCAATCTAACTTAATCTAATGTTAATCAATTTTATGCTGATACGCAACTTAGGCCCTGTAAAAAAAATTAAAAAAAGAATGTATACATATACTTTTTTTAAAGGTCAAAACCTGTTGTGACTACTTGCCGACTGCACTGACAACATTAAGAAGAGATCCTATATATATATATGCCCTTTTCATATTTAGTATACATAACCTTGAATCAAAATCACTTTAAAATAAAATGTTACACAACGCATACATACCGGTGTTTGGCGAAGATAAACTGGGACAAAACCAGCCTTCTTCCAGAACCTGAAAACATAAATCATGCATAGGATTAATTCTACCTATTAAAATAAAACTGTGAGTGCCAGAGTAACTGTTCCCTACAGCATGAATGTGGCTGTCATCTTCAGTTTCTTCTTTAATTATTTTGGGAACATAACCCATACCGTCACAATTGGGAATTTTAGTGCTGTTTTTCATTGACATTACGTGGTCCGAGTTTTAACGTTCATACCCCATCCAACCCCTTTCTCCAAGAAGCGAAAACGGGGTTGGCTTGGGTATGAAATAAAACCTTAATTTCAGCTTAAAGGTTTACATATTGTAAAATTAAAACATTAAATAGTGAAAAATGTGTTTAAACGTGTTTTATTGTCAAAATAGCCGTTATAAAATCCTGCTCATATAAGCTTTCCCATCGCTTAATGGAATTAATTTTAAGGCGGGACCACGTAATGAGGAAAAATTATATCATTTCATAATTGTATCTTTAACCCTTAGACTGCTAAGGGCGACTGCAAAAGCCTTTGCATCCATTGTAGACCCAGATCAGCATGCAAGTAACTCACAGGCTGATCAGGGTTTACAATGTCCGGCTGCACATCCGTCATTTCTCCAAAACACCCCTTTGTAACATAAATGGATTGGTCTAAATTTAAAAAAAGGACAGTCCATTATACCTTCATAGTGGACTAAGGGTACTGTTTGTAGTCCTCCTAGGTCATAGGAGCCATTTAAAACTGTTTTGTACTCAATACTTGTCACATTTTCCCATATATTTCCCCCCCCCCCCCCCCTCTTTTTATAATTGAGAATGTTTGTCTCCAAATTGAGAAAAAATATACGTTTGGCATTGGGAATATGACCATATAACGGTTATAAAAAGACCGATCTTGAAAGTTTGAATTGCTCCAACAGCTGGTATTACTACACAGCTTAGTGTATTGTAGTATCAACATATGACATTGCTACAGGTTGAACATAAATATCTGCTTTTCTTCAATATAATACGTACGGTGTCTGTCTCACTGCAATTCTATATTTATTTCTTGTCTCAGTTCTAGAAAGTGTTGTCAGATTCTTACGGAATGGTGGGAGGTATATAATAAACAGATACCAGTGGAACTGGAAACTATGACACAACATTACTCTATCATGAAATGAACTGAACTGAAATGAATTGGGGTTTTAAGGCGCACCAACACATGAAAGGTTATAATATGGCGCCTAACAGGAATGAACATATCAGGCTCATCCTCCATGTACATCGAGATAAAATATGGAGAATGGGCCTAGAACCTTCTCACCCTGAACTGCAGAGTTGCTGCAAATTCTGAAATGATGAATAGCATTTTACATGCTGAAATACAAATGATTCACTCGATAGTGTCAGCTTAGTACCGACTCTACAATCACTATAACATAACCTTTGTGATAATAACACATTGTGCACTGTGACCACCCCCCCACCCACCATCCACCGTCCAAAAAAAACAAAACTACTTTATATCCTATCTAGCTTTTTCGAAGGTTTTTCCCTACTATTTTCTGATTTTCATTTAATACGTCTCTGACGAAACACATAAAAATACCTTAGCAGGTCCGATGTTACGCCAAACGACACACCAAGGTAATCAAGGCGCTCTGCCTTTCTCTCACTAAGCTTCATCAGCAGGGGAGGCAAGTGTTTCCGTGGTGTCACCCTTTCTTCCAGCAGGCTGACATCTTCGTCTGCGATATTCTCTGCTTCATCTTCTGCATCGTCAAGTGATGGTTCTTGGATGTTCTGAATCTGTCCCTCGTAATATTGTTGTAACAGAGACATGGCTCGGCTGCCGTAACCCATCTTTAATAGGAAATATCAAATACATGGAAACTGGAAACATATTCTTTCTTCTTCTTTAACAATAATAAGATTGCTGATTGTCTGAATGGTGTTTTACGTCATTTTTAGCACATATTAGGCCATGTATGATGGTTAATTGTTTGTGGTAGAGGCAGACCACCCCATTTTTCCTGGGTAGAACCAGTACTATACACCTTCCGCCGCCTTATGGATCGACACATTGCCACTTGACAAGATTTCAACCCACAGCGATGAAAGGCAAGAACGTTTTATACACAGTGTCTTTAGGTATGAAACCACTAATAATTTTCCCCATAGACACCAATGTTAAAGTGTCACATATGAATGATTTGCTGCAAATTCAACTCAAGTATGGATAATGTGGAAGTTTAATGTTTATATAGAAAACTAATTTTCCACTTGAAAAATCACCAGAAAATGTGGGGTCACAAGACATGTAAGAAAGTTCTTGTGTGTTTACTAAACAGGTCAAGGGTACAGCTGTTTTCATTGCTCACAAAGTGTAAGCATAGACTCAAAATTTCGAAAATGTTCATCAGTGATCCAGTAAAACCTAATAAATACGCTTTTTATACATACAACCACAAAATCAAATAGAAATGGGCAGCTTTCCCCTACTTATAATGCCCATTATTTTATATAATTTCCATTAAAAAAGGAGGGATTACTTTTTATTATAGGAACTACAGACTACACCGCGGAGGTTTACATGTAATTAGAGGTGGTAAACCTTTACTATCACGGCCATGGATGCGCAAAACAGATTACTGTACCAAGCTTCCAAATGTTCTGCTTAGTTATTTTACATCTGTTTTAAAACGAGCAATGCTTACATCTTGCTAAATGGTAAATCTCTTCAATCAGAAACTAGAAATGAGTCTGTGGACACGAATGCCCCCACTGTAAGCTTCTAAAATCATTAAAGGGCCACAACTTTGCCAAAAATCTATGAACTGGTTTGGAGAGAAAATATGCGCAACTATACTCAGCTGCAAAAGAAAGTGGACACTGAGTTTTGTTTAGATTTAATTGTATAAAGTTTTTTTAGAATTAAATTGACAAATTCCAAAATGAATATGCCATGTTTGGTACCAAAGTTTTTATCATTCCATTGCCAATATCATGTTGTCATTTGTTTTTCAATAGGTCGAATAATTAAGGGACTGTCGCTTGATAAAGAGGATAGGGTGTTAAGTAAAATGTTTAAAGTGTCCAGTTTCTTTGCAACTGAATATAGTTCACACTGAGACTGATACTTCCTACCAAGTTTTGTCAAAATTGAAAATTGGATTATTGTTATTATGGATAAATTCAAAGCCTGTGCTGACCTAATAAAAAAAATAAAATATAAAAAATATTTTAATTTTCCGATCTGTATTTTTAAAGCTCTTGTAACAGGAACCTCACATTTTTATGAGGCCTTCTTTAATAAGAAATATAGATATATGATATACACAGGACTTTGTAGTATACTATTTTGGTTTATTTGACATAGCAAACCTACCCCTTGATAGTCTGGGTGGGTGGCGATCCTTACAACTCTGGCTCCTGACAGGCTGGGGAAGTCATGGTCTTGAAACTGGATAAAAACAAGTCAATTAGCATCATATATATTATACATGTTATATATGTAAAATTGTTTATAGCAATTAATGTTTTGTTTCTGACATATTTTTACAAGTAGCTTCAAAAATGCAAAGAAAATTAATTGTGCATAGTAATCAAGACGCCTAAAGCATCAACACACAGAATCCAAAATTGGATATGATGAAATGCAACTGAAGAATAGGCCAAATCATGGAAGAATGAAATTAATTGACAATTATTTGCCATGTGTTTTTTTACCACGATGTGTATATAAAATCAAAAAGTTTGATGAAGACATTTTTGATGTAGAAACAATTAGGCTAAACAATTATTTATTGAGCAATAAATTACAATTGAATCGAGAATTTGACCGTTACCTCTACTTATTGATAAGGCTCACTACACAGTTAGTTCCCTTGAAACCCACGGTATGATAATTCTTGCGCAGTAAAAAGTAATCTTCTTTAAATACTATTAATAATTGTGTTTCATAAAAGTGACTTTTAGCATGGAAACGTGCATTTCGAAACAGACCAGTACACTTTATCCATATAATCCAACATAGTACAATTGCGAGACCACAATCTGTTGTGAGACCTTTAATCACTAGATGAAGTGATGAAGAAATATGAAGATATGTATAAGAATCCAGACAAAGCGAACTCTATGCTTTTTTCTTCGAAAGGGCTACAAAAATAAGGTTGTTAAACATGTTGACCTACTTGTTGAGAAACCGTCCATGGGATGAGATCACCCGACGCCCTCTTTCCGCGAGACAAACTGTTCATGATGGAACTCTTGGATATCTCACCCTCAAGACACACCTGTAGATGTGAGCATGACGAAGATAAAATAAACTGAAAACGTGTTGGCGGACATGTGTATTAATAACTGAAGCAGGGTTGCTGCCATTTCCTTTGTATTTGCAGAGCTGTAAATCATTTAATTGAAAATAAGCCCTGTCAGAATGACTGATGTACTCTAACTACCAGTTAGTGAAAGTCAGAGTATGGCAGACAGATGAAATGGACATGCTACAAAATAAATAGAGTATGTCTCAACTCTTTAGTTGATTTAAACATCTTGATGTGCTATGCCCATCTCGATGTTTAAATCAACCAACTCGATGAGACCATAGTCTCTATCTATTACTTAGTACTAACACCCATATAAAACAAATTATAGCCATAAGGAAAATCAAATATAAATACGAGTTTACAAACACAACAAACTGTGAAAAGTGAATTCTATATGCTAAAACCTCTCCCCATTCCATTGTGTCAAATGGTTATACAGATATCAGCTTCTGTACACAATTCTGCATGAACACAGTCTGCCTATGATGGAAAGAGGCATAACATTGTCAAAACAAGTTTCAGAGTTATTTATTGATTCCGAATACATGTATTTTAAAGTTTCATTCCATTCTGATGTCGTTAAAAAAATATCCGCATTCAAACAGTTTTCTCAAGTATAAAAAGGGCATAACTTTGCCAAAATAGGTTGCAGAGTTGGAGTACACTTGTGGAGTATCATTCCAATACGTCAAGTAGTTTAACAAGTAACAGCTTATTTCATTTTTTTTTTTACACAAATTTGCCAAGTACAAAATGGGCCATAACTTGCCAAAATGGATTGCAGAGTTGTGTAACTGTCGCATGGCATGTTTTCTATTGAAACATAATACATATGTGAAGTTTCATTGAAATCGGCTGTTTCTGAGTGGTTTATAACAAGAGCACTGCCTAGCGGGGGCATATACGCCCGTCGTTGGCAAGGTTAAGTTCAAGGTTAAACCTTTTTCAAAGGGAAATTATTTTAAAAAAACATGAATCTTGAGAGTTATGGGCCTTTATGAGATACATTCGTTAGATCATGTTGAAGATGTGTGTAAAGTTTCATTGTTGTACACCTTATACTTTGAAAGGTATTAGCCACAATCACTTGTAAAAGGCAAGGTTAATTTCCAGGTTAAACCTTTTTTCAAAGGGGAATAATTCAAAATATATAAATATATGAACCAAAGAGTCATGGGCCTTTATCAGATTTGCTAAAGATGTTTACAAAGTTTCATTGTTGAAGACCTTATACTTTGAAAGTTAAGCAATCAGTCGTCAGGTAAAAGTTAATGGACAGACGGACAACACCACAACATATCATGACCTTACGGACATATAAAAAGCGTGTTTAATGATAGCTTTTATAACAGTGTTATTTAATTTTAAATAAAATTTCCAAATCACTCTGCATACCAGACTATTTATGTAGATCACACAAACTTTCAGCAGGATCTGCCAATACTCCAGTATGACAGACACATGTCCTTGAATTGCACCAACTGAGGTACCGACTGTCACTTACCTGTAACACACACAATACTTCCGGTAGAGATGACTGATTAGGATCAACCGGACCCAGGAGTACAAATATATGATGAGCCGGTGCGTCGGACAGAAGCTGAAGGTCGTTTGGTGTATTCTGAAATTACAGGAGATAGTGGCAAGATATTAAAATATTGTCAAGAGAGAAACAGCATGACTGTATTCAATTCTAGTAGTTATGAAACTGGTATGGTAAGCTATATATTATTGCATTTTATTAAACCTTAATATCCCTACATCAAAAAGCAAAATGTTGCAACAGATGTACACTGTTTCTTAATTTACCGACGCCTAGGAATATATATAACTTACATATTTTGAGAATCCAAACTTTATAGTCACAATATAAATGGCTTTATTAAAGTAGCCAGGCAAACCCCCAAAACTGGAGGGTCGAATTAAAGAGTTACCAACTCACAATTCAGTTTACGCATGTTCAATCATGGGTATTTTAAGAACCTGTGAATAATTTTAATTGGCACATATACATTATTATATGAACTGAACACCTGGATAAAGTTTTGATAAATGGTTTTGTACTTTAATTCTGCCATTATTTGACTGGTTAGTTTCTTTAAACCTTAAAGGTAGAATACTGAAGTAAAATAGAAACCTCAATTTTTTATTTTTTTTAATAATTACAGGCAAGCATGTTTAAAGGCAAAATTATTCTAGATTAATAAATCAAGGTTATAATTGTAATGCTTAGTAAATAAAGTGTACATAAATCACTCAAGAATATAAGATTTTCCATCCTTTTAACTACCATAACTAAAACATTCTGAACATTATATCTAACTAGTCCGACTCACCTTATAATGTGATGACACGTACAGCCCCATAATTCGATGAAGAAACGCCTCCGACGCTTTGTGATATGAAAATAGTGTATCTCTATTCACGTAATACAGATCGCAGAGATCTGGTAAAGGACAACCAGACCCTATTCTCGGCACGTCTGAAGCGTCTAAGCACAGTAATTCATTCAACCATTTCTCCACAGGGTCCTTCTCAGCATATCGTATTGACTCGTTTAAAGTAACCTCTTGTAAGACACGCCCAGAGGTCGACGTCACGCCTTCAGTTTTAGATGCCACTGTGACAATTTTCTTCACTTCAGCAGACGCACCACCATATGTGGAAGCCTGCTGTCTCAATTGTTGAATAAGTTTTAACGAAAGAGATCGACCCGTACCTTCATACCTAAGTAAACGGAAAAACATAGTCAGAATATGTGTGGCTTTTAATAAACTACATTATATATCTGACATGATACGAATGTGAACATCTTTGGACACACAAACGTACATACGCCTTTGTGGTGACTTTGTTGAGCTGGAAGTGGCTTGAAAGTGGCTCAAGAAAAATGAATACACAACACACCATGAAAATGAACAACTGAAGCCATGTTTTTAACCCTTAGCCTGCTAAGGGCAACTACAATAGCCTTTGCATCCATTGTAAACTCGCAGGCTAATCAGGGTTTACAATGTCTAGCTGCTGATTAGTCATTTCCCCAAAACACCCCTTTGTCACATAACTGGAATGGTCTTAATTCAAAGAAAGAACAGTCCATTACATATATGTAGGGGGTTAAGGGTTAATCTCCAGGTTGTAAATGGTAGCTTACAGATTAGCTCTACTCGTATCTTTATATACCGGTAGCCTATAAGTTGTGATGTACAGTCTATACTGTCTTAAGTGACCATCCAAGGGAATCGGGGGGAAAAGGGTCACATAAGACGGGTAGTCACTTCAATAACAGTCTATCTTATCCAAAGAGTTGTGAGCCTTTATCAGATGTATTTATTGGATCATGCTGAAGTTTCATTGTTGAAGACCTTATACTTCGAAAGTTAATCAATCAGTCGTCAGGTAAAAGTTAATGGACAGACGGACAACACCACAATATAATATGTCCTTACGGACATATAAAAAGCGTGTTTAATGATAGCTTTTATAACAGTGTTATTTAATTTTAATACATTAATATTTAATTCTGAAAGTTGCATACAAAGCTAAAAGACGTGCGCCTAATCCAAATGTAACGATGTCGTATTCTGTACTATTCTATTCAAATGCATGAAGGAGCAGTTGGCAAATCTTGCAAACAAAAAAGGCTTGTAATATTATTTTACGAGACATTTATACATTTGACCAATAAAATGTGTAAAGTTTTATAAAATACAAATGTTATTAAAATAACCTTTTCATCGGCATTTAAAGAAATCATTCAAGGTTTTCTGCTTGGAAAGAGTCTCATTTTTTTCACTTGCAAATTACTAAAAATTCCACTCATGTTAATCTACCACAAAAAATGTAAGAACATTAACAATCTAGATCACAAAACTGGAAGTTTTCTTTTTTGTCAAAATAGATTGATGATTACTTATTTCTTTCTTATTCGAAGTGAAAACAGAGCGAGGATTTTATTTTTCTCATTTTCCGAACAATAAAATGTTACAAAAAGGTGGGGGTGGGGAGGGGAAATTAAATTCACATTACACAGGGTGTATTTAAGACAGTCCAGACTGTACTTACCCATTAATGGTAGAAGACATGAAGACTAGATAAGGTCCCAAGAGATTCTTGACGAGTGGAAGGGGTATGGCCGCAGCTTCATCTATGCAAACTAACTCAGCTTGTCCTAACTTGTGTGAATCTGATGGATGGATATACTGAAAAGAAAAGCATCAATTTGAACATCTATGTGTACCACCAGAGCAAATATTACAGCTCTCATCCAAAATAATTATCTCCCATGTTTAAGTAACTACCACCAACAACAGCCAAATTTTACAACCTAAGTACACCGTTTAAAAACTTCTAAACCAACTGATGATATATACACTACTCAACTTTTATAATCGGTCACTTTTCAAAGAATTATATATGTTTTAATAATTCATATTTTCATTTGAAATTTTACTGGCGTCTTTTTAACAAATATCGCTAGCGATTTATTAAACTTAATCTGCCTTGATTGGACTAAAACCTTGTTGATAAACATAATAAAATATTGATATGTGTTTCGGTGATTTCCAGTTTTTAGTATTCGTGTTATTTTCAAAATACCTGGGACTGATTATAAAAGTTGAGTAGTGGATACAATTGATATATTTGGAGATCCAAACTCTATAAACGGCTTTAACCAGCCAGGTCAAACCCAAAACACGAACATTGAATTTAATTAGAATTACCAACTCAAAATTCTTTTTATGCATATTCAATCACATGTATTTTAAGAATCCATGAAAAATCCTAAAAAACATCTAGATACAGTTCGTATAAATGGTTTTGCAGTGTAATTTTGCCGTTATTTTAGTTTCTTTATTTAAACAGGGTATCTCCGATATTTGGCCAATAACACACTGCTAATAACAAACACACTCCACGTGGAGAACTTTTCGACCCAATATCTTTTTGATCCCATCATTCATTGCTGAGCTTTGGCCTGGATACGAGTTTGACCTTTGCAGAACCTTGAATCTAGGTTGGCATGAGTAGCATGTCACACTCCATCTCCACGTGGTGCACCTTTTTGCCAAATATCTTTTTGATCCACTCGATTATATGTTATAACATTTAGGAGTGCAGTATTTAAGAACGAGTGCATATATATCCCAATACAAATCTAATAACTTTTTAACTGCATAAAAAAACTAAATAACTAAAACAAAAACATGTTCTAACATTTTATTTACACCAAAAACATGTATTTGAAAAATGACATACTATGATTTGTTTTTATCACTCGACATACTTCCCGTGACACAATATATGAAATGTACATGAAAATGTACATTGCAGCATCCCGGACAATTATGCAAAAGTGGTACAATACAAATCCAATACGACTTTATAACACGTCGGATATGGGCGAAGCTGATGTTTACAGTTACATTGAAGTAAATGGAGTTTGTAAAATGTGAATGCAATAAATTGCAGTATTATAGCTTGGACACAAAACCATTATTACGGATTTTGTTTCATCCTATTGTAAATGAAATTAACAAGGCAAACTGCACCTCACCTGTATGGTTTGTCTGTGTTCTCTGAATATGTTCACTCTCACTATGGCCTTGTTGAAGTCTGGGTTGGTCGACTGGATTATCTCATAATCTAGATGTTCCTGAAGGTACAGTCATACATACATGTATTATATAAATACAAGTCAACTTGAATTGGGTGTTCAACATATCTTCTGCTGTGACTTCTTTTTTAATTGATTTATACTCACAAATGATAACCTGTAAATGTGTGCTGTACACTTTAAAGCGAGACCCCGTTAAACTTCCAAACTTAACATTGTTGTCTTCGAAAAAGGTTATAAGAATCCATCATGAGTGATCCATGTGAGATAGAGAAATCTCACCCGAGGGGTTAGAATTGCAACCAGGGACGAGGCTCTGCCCGCTTTCCCTATCTCACATGGATCACTCATGATGGATTATTTTTCTCCCATTATGTGTTTATTACCGGCATAAAATCAATGCCTTTGCTGATTTAACGCCAGAATAAGGCAACGTCGACGTAACGTCATGACGTCATAAGTCACATGTCATGTAAGATAGAGTTATCTCACATGAGGAAAATGCCTATCTCACATGAGCAGAAATGGGAGAAACATGTCTCCCCAGGCAATATAATAGGAAAGGTAAAGTCATACATTGTATATCAATACAAGTTAACTTGAAGATTATAGGGTTAAACATGACGTTTCTAACTCGTATATACTCTCTTCAGAGATAACTTGTAAATGTTCGTTTACAAGTGCATCATGTCCTTTCGTGCAAGCATTTTGAGAATATGAGCAAAACAATTTAACATTTTACTGAAAGCAGACCAAACCGTAAAAATTCCAAGTGTATGAACTGGACATTTTTGTCGCAGTAATCAGAAATGACTGAATGATTTTGTACAACCTTAGTAATCAAGAAATAAGTATGAAAGTAATTCGTGAAAGCATTTTGAGATTATGAGCAAAAACGACGGACAGACGGACAAGGACATTGCCCGAACATTGCTATAAACAGGACAGAAATACTCCACCTATAAAGTTAGTGCACAAAATAATTTCAGCTACGCATTGACTTACATAGATCAAAAGTAACGGCAAGAGTCTGACAATGCAATTTTATTTCAGAAAGGGACACAGATCAATCTTGATCTTTTTGCGGCATCCCGTTGTTTTTTGTGTTTCTTTTACATAATTTGCATATTTTTAAATCATTATGAATATGTTTTTGAATATTTCAAAGCAAATTGTTTTTGTATATTATTAATTGTTGATTATATTGCATCATTACCTTTTAACCTATGGTAAAACAAATAAATTTGAAATCTTCAAGTTTTATTGCCTTATATTTAAACATATACAAACAGGTAACATACTAAATTTCATTGTTCATACAAAATTATCATTAAGAAATTTAAGGACTTTTAAGGCCCTAATAACCCATTTTTAAAGCCACGTTTAACTCATAACATTATCGGCGATTTTTTGTTTTGCCTATTCTTTTTAAACTACGTTAGATATTATTCCTCTTATGAAATTCAGGGACCTTTAATGATATTTTTTCAGAATTTAAAGAAATTCAGGAGCGGATTTAAGGACTTTTAAAGCTACTTCTGACTTTTTAAAGGATTTTTAAGGCTGTATGAACCTTGACTGGTTTAAAGTCAAAAAGGCACTGGTACTGTTTTAATGGTTGGTACTGTTTTAATGGTTGGTACTGTTTTAATGGGTGGTATTTCAAGACTGCCATGTTTACATTTTAATTACAACACATGGTATTTGCAAGTATTAAAATCGTATAAAAATGTAAATAAATGTGACTCCAGTATCATTTTTTTTGAAGTCATGTGTCCCATTCAGAACTTCAAAACAACAACAACTTACTTGATACTCCAAGGCATCAAATCCCTTAAAGATGAACTCAAACAATGTCTTCAAGTTTTCTGGACTCGGAGATGTCACAAAGATATTCGAGTATCCAAAACCCACAGCTGTTGCCATGGCAAGACCAAGGGCTGCTGATTTTCCTCGCCCTCTGGCTGCTGTCATAGCAACCGTGCTACGTAATGTCTTTTCAGAGATGGATTCAACAAACTTCAGGAGAGCTTTTGCCTTGAAAAAAAAAATAGAATAGAATAATTAATGAAACATCTAAAATTTATTTTCTTTTATTAAAGTAGAAAAAAATAATTGTATGCAAACTAACAGTTACTGTTACGCATCCTTTTGAAATTTTTAAAACAAAATAATTAAATTGGACATTATTTGAC
Organism: Cyrtodaria siliqua; assembly: GCA_037043455.1. NCBI lineage: Eukaryota > Metazoa > Mollusca > Bivalvia > Adapedonta > Hiatellidae > Cyrtodaria > Cyrtodaria siliqua. Next base: position 51,272 of record JAWPHD010015822.1, read on the forward strand.
AACACATGAAACAAGAGCTGTCGGAGAACAGCGCAGCTCGACTATTCGATTTTTCGGAGAATAATAAATTTATAGCTAGTATATATAATCAGAAAACAAGGCTACAACAATGTGGGGTGGGGTTGGGAGCACAACATAACTATGTGTAAGAATTGACCAAAACTACACAGAAATATGTAAAAAAAATATAAAAATAAAAAAATATCGAGTTTTGAGTGGGTGCGGGGTGGGGGTGGGAGAGAGGCGGGGGTGATGGTGGGGGGAGTGGGGGTGGTGAGAGCAACATATATAGAGGGGCTAGTATAGAGAGGGGGGTAGTTGGGACGGGGGGGCAACATATATGTGTAAGATTTGACAAAAGTAACACAGAAATATGTAAAAAAAAAATAGTTTCAAGTGGGTGTGGGGTGTGGGTGAGAGCTGGGGGAGAGCGGGGGAAAAGGCGGAAGTGGGTTTGGCGCAGGGGGAGGGGGCAACATATATGTGTAAGAATTGACTAAAACAACAAAGAAATATGTAAAAAAAACAAAAAGTTTCAAGTGGGGTGAGTGGGGGGGGGGGGGGGGGGGGGGGGGGGGGGGGTGAGAGGCGGGGAGACGATTGCAACATATATGTGTAAGAATTGTGTAAGAATTGTGTAAGAATTGACTAAAACAACACAGAAATATGTATAAAAAAAAAATAAGATTTGTTGGATAGATAGATGGGTTGGGGGGGGGGGGGGGGGGCAACACATGTGTGTAAGAATTGCTAAAATAACAAAGAAATATGTAAAAAGAAAAAAAAGGGGGGGGGGCAACACATGTGTGTAAGAATTGCTAAAATAACAAAGAAATATGTAAAAAGAAAAAGAAAAAAAAAGTTCCAAGCGTGGGGCGGGATGGGGGGGATGGGATGAGGGGGGGTTAAAACATATAAGTGTCAGAACTGACAAAAGCAACACAGAAATATGTAAAAAACAAAAAAAAAAATCAAGTGTGGGGTGTGTTGGGTGTGGTGATGGGGTGAGAGGCGGGGGTGGGGGGGAGGGGGCGGGGTGGGTTGCAACATATATGTGTAAGAATTGACAAAAGCAACACAGAAATATGTAAAAAAAAAAAAAATCAAGTGTGGGGCGTGGTGGGTGGTGTGATGGGGTAAGAGGCAGGGGCGGGGGGCGGTTGCAACATATATGTGTAGGAATTGACAAAAGCAACTCAGAAATATGTAAAAAAAAAAAAAAAAAAAAGTGTGGGGGGGGGTGTGGGGGAGGAGGGAGCCCATGCCCCAATATGGGTGAAGTAATAAGATGCATAATGCTATAACAAATCCCAAACCAAAATTATAGATATATACATGCTTACATGCAAACCTAGATCTGCCTTTATTGCACATTTTATGGGCCATCACAATTTGGGTTCCATGGGAGCCCAGAATTTGCAAAAGACAAAATTACTTATCCAACCCTTTACAACATACTATAAGGAAACCAATTCCAAAATTTAGTTCAGCTAGGACAAGAAATGTAAGAGAGATAGACCTGTAAACACAGCTTACACACAAAATTTGATGTGAAACAGACACATTTTAAGGGCTATCAGAATTTGGGTTCCATGGGAGCCCAGGGGTTACAGGAACCAAAATTACTTAAGCAGCCCTTAAGATAATGCTATAAGGAAGCAAATGGCCAAATTTGGTTGAGCTAGGGTAAGAATTGTAAGAGATATAGACTTGTAAACACAGCTTACACGCAAAATTTGATATGAAATGGGACACATTTTATGGGCTATCATAATTTGGGTTCCATGGGAGCCCATGGTTTACAGGAACCAAAATTGCTTACGCAGTCCTTAAGATAATGCTATAAGGAAGCCCATGGCCAAATTTGGTTGTGCTAGGATAAGAAATGCAAGAGATA
>JAWPHD010015823.1:0-47500 GCA_037043455.1 Cyrtodaria siliqua
AACTTGGGGGAATTTTAAAGGGTACATTTTCCTGAAAGAGTATGGTATTTGTTGCAAAATGAAGTATGTTTGCCAAATGTGAGTGGGGGTATAAGGGTGTGTACGTTACCATTAGATCTAACTTGTCTTCAAAATATAACTTACGTACTCACAACTGGTAGACATGCATCAAAATTGTATGTATAGGCTATGTTACTTATCAACATGTTAAAACCCGAAATCAAGTACGATAAAACATTTTCAAAAGACAATGTAGTTTACGTTAACTAGTATAAATGCGAAATCTACGTTACCATTAAAGGTTCTTTGAAATGTTGAATGTTTCCAAAAAATAAATGCGCTAGATCTTTACTTAAAGAATGACTAGTTTAAAAATAAAATGGTATACATTCATTTAATATAGGAATGAATAAATAAATAAAAAATACATTTGTTAATATACGTTACGTAAAATAAACCCGAATTGTATGTTACCATTTAAAGTTATACGTTATATTAAATGTTTCCAGAAATACTGGTGCTAGTATTTTACTTGTAACTATGACTTTTAAAAAAATATAATGTAATTCATTATTATAAATAAATAAATAAAATGTTTAAAAATAAAAAATAAATGAATAATAAATAAATATGTTTTGAAAAGGTACATAAATAATAATAATAAAAAGTAATTGCACATTTGATGGGTTATTGAACCTGATTTGTTTTACCATTTATGGTATACATTCCTTTCTTACAATATAAATATGCTTTTGAGACAAAACCCAAAGTAAAGTCTTATTTTATCACTATCCAGTGTAACCTAGTCGTTCCTAATACTAATAATACTAACTCTCATCAAAGACTGACACAGAGGAAAATGACCTTGCCATGCATATATCTTCACTCTGCCGCCTATGTCCAATGTTCTTTGCGAATGACCATTGGAACTACACCAGATACATTGCAGAATATTTACTGACCCCCTAAAACTGAACACAACTCATCCCGGGTCAACTGAACTTCTCCAAAACAACGGAGTCAGTGTCTCTCGTTCACATGTCAAATAACGTTTTAGGAAACTATCAATAAGTTGAGCTCCCAGTGGGATTCCAACCCGCAGCGGTGAGAGGCGAGCTAGTTTACAACGCAACTTCGTTAACCACTCGACCACGGAGGCAAAACACAATATATTTGGTTAATTGTTTCTCTTATTGATGAAGCATAAGATGTATCTTAACGCTATCATATCCTTTAGGCTCAGTACCATGGTCCATTGCAACAGCTGATGGCAATTCAGTAAAAACTGACAAAACCACTTAGAGACATCAGTTGAGCCAACTACACAGCGACCTGCTGTGTATACTGTGTATGTGTTTGAAGGTAATCTCAGAGTCAACTTTAATTTTTAGGTACGTTTGACGATTTAGTACATCTGGTAATTGATCTACTTCCCAAAGCACCTTTGTGAGTGGCATACACTTACGTCCCTAGATCTACCAAGCGCAAGAGGGGAAACTCCAATCTTCCAATATATTATGGGCTTTCAGAAAAATAGGTGTCTTCAAAATTCCCCCAGATTGGGGAGGGTTCACCTTATTAGCGTACTGTCTATAAAGCATTACACACCATTTTGATAAACTCAGCTGCTCGCAGGGGCATATTATTTAAAAAAAAGGTAGACCTAACATAACATTTGGAGTTTTCTTCATTTATATTATTTAACTATTTGCAAATATGCTTATAGAGCAAAACTTACTGGGCGCCGCGAATTTTAACAAAAGTTTAACAGATTACCGTGTCTTCATTTAGTTCATCGACGAGACACCACAGAGATCTACCTGCACATATGGGGTAGAAACAAATGGGGTGGAGGGGACAGCCCTTACCCACCCAATAATCTGACAGAGGAGGTGGAGATGGGAGGCAGGGTATATTTTGCCCACCCCTATTCCTCCAAATAGTTTTGTCAAGTTATGTGGCGTTGCCCCCAAAACTATATATGTGGCTATTTCCGCCCCACTCGCTCCCCTACACTCCCCCACCAATATCTGAAACGTTCCTACGCCACTGATGTACATTGTATATTGTCGAAAGCTAGAGCACTGGCACGGGGGATAATTAGGGCAGTGGGGCTGTCCCCTTTAATATTTGACTGGGATTGCCCTATGTTTGTCCTTCACCACACAATGAAATATTTTGTGAAATTATGTTGCGTACACGGGAGCTTTAAAAGAAAAATGAGATTGTTGTCAGTGTACAACTCGTTAATTTCCGTAGACTATCGGAAATATTACTTTTTGAAACAGCTCCGTTTGGATTACTGAGCGAACATTTATAGAACATGCCTTTGGTGGTGATATATGTGAATTTACAAGTGGAACATAAATTATGTGAATGTACGAATGGAACAAATGAGAATTTGTAATGTTATAACTGATTATCCAGAGACGTAACCTCTACCTTATGGACGTGTTTTGTAATGTTTTTATATGGTTACACACGCACTTAGCCTAGCCTGGACACGAGTAATTGGTAACAATACACATACACATGCAACCCCTCTTAATGTGCTTCAGTTTCATATAACATGCATGCGCACATGCATTAAATAAATGGAATATTAAGTTTGATTGAATTATTTCTGAAAATGTTTGAACTGAAAAGCACGAATTTTTGTTGTTACATCATTACTTCATATCGGGTTCAAATTGCTAGCAGTTGTACATATTACTAAATACAAGTGTGTTGTAGTTAGCATTCAGTATAGCATTAAAGCGTCATATGAATTAATATTAATGATTTATGTACCAAAAACTAGCCGAGTAGTGGAGTTTTCTCGACCAAACCATTTGATTAACAATAATTAAATCGATTATTTTATGGGGCCTAGTTTGAACATTGAATATACATCTGAAATACATAATGATGGGTTTACTCGTATTTGGGTTGACACCACATGTTTGCATTACGGTAGTATAGAAAGACAGAGAGAAGCAGAGATATAGTGTTACAGTATATGTACATTTATAAAACGCAACATTTTTGATTTCGAATATTTTTAGTCCGCTGTTTTTTTTGTTCAAATCAAGATTGTATTTTATGTTGGTACACACGTCTCTTGTCCAAAAGTTTAACATATGGCGATAAACAGTTGCATACGAGTTGCTCTACTTTCTTTTTTTCAGGTAAAACACATGTTGCACGAGGACTTCAGTTCCACTTTAAAAATTTAAAAACATACAAAGTGTTGCGTTTTTCAAATGGACTGTGTGTATGTTAGTTACGTACATATAAACTTATACTATACCGCTATCGTCTTCTCTCTATCCTTCTTTACACATATACATATACTATAATATTATATATATTCTTCTCTCTATCCTTATATACTATCGTAATGCAAGCCTGTCTCTTTAATAACAGGCCTATATTACGATAGTAGAGAAAGAAGGATAGAGAGAAAATAGTAAGTCATCCTTTACTTCCAAGAAATTGTTTTCCTTACTCAAGAACTCCAAACAAGACTCCACAGGTATATCCCCTCTTTTGAAAGATGGTAAACTGTGTACAGACAACACAGGAAAGTCAAACATCTTGAACCAACAGTTCAACTCTGTGTTTACCCCAAAAAGCCCCCTTCGACTCCAACAGTTGTCTGGGATGGCAGTACAAGACTATACTGACCAAGGTAAGCTACCAGCCACTTCTGTTCCAGAGCAAGACAGGAATCGGCACCCAATAATGCCAAACATCATTCTCTCTGTGAATGGAATTGTAAAGCTGCTGAAAGACTTGAAACCCCACAAAGCAGCCGGTCCAGATAATATAAAGCCCCTGGTGCTACAGCAGCTCCGTGACCAGATAGCCCCCATTATTCAGGTAATTTTCCAACAATCTATTGACTCCGGAAGAGTCCCAAAAGACTGGAACAGTGCAAATGTTTGTCCCCTTTTTAAAAAAGGTGAGAAATGTGATGCTGCTAACTATCGGCCTATTTCTTTAACCTGCATTTTATGCAAAGTTCTAGAGCATATCATTGCCTCGAACGTTGTGACACACCTGGACAAACACAACATACTGTATGACTTGCAGCATGGGTTCCGCTCTAAACGGTCATGCGAGACACAGCTGATTATGTTGGTTGAGGACCTGCTACGAAACGCAGCAGATGGGCACCAAACATACCTCATTTTGCTTGACTTTAGCAAGGCATTCGATAAGGTAAATCACGAAAAACTTTTGCTCAAACTCCACCAATATGGAATCAGAAGTGATACCTTGCAATGGATCAAAGCTTTTCTATCAAACAGATTGCAGCAGGTAATAATTGAAAATGAAGAATCAGACCCGGTACCAGTTACTTCAGGTGTACCCCAAGGCTCAGTACTAGGTCCGATCCTATTCTTGATCTACATAAATGATCTACCTGATAACATTAAGTCCAAAGTAAGACTATTCGCAGATGACACTGCAGTGTATCTGGCTGTTTCTAGTTTAAAAGATGCTCAACTTTTGCAGCAAGACCTCAACAAACTCTCTCTTTGGGAAGATGAATGGGATATGGAGTTTAACCCAGGTAAGTGTATTCTTATTCAAATTACACGGTCAAAAACTCCTATCCCATCAACATACATACTACATGGTCAATTACTGGAAACAGTCAGCAGTGCCAAATACCTTGGTGTCAACATCAGCAGCGATCTTACCTGGAACAACCATATTCAGAAGGCAAGTACATCTGGAAACAGAACTCTGGGTTTCATAAAGCGAAACATCAGAAGCAAAAACCCAGGTATAAGAGCAACCGCATACAAAGCACTAGTCCGCCCAGTGATAGAGTACTCCTCCCCAGTGTGGAGCCCATATACGAAACACAATATAGACAAGTTGGAGATGGTGCAAAGAAGAGCCGCTAGGTGGGTACACAATGATTACTCCTATCAATCCAGTGTCACAACTATGCTAAATAACCTGAAATGGCGCTCTCTCGAGGACAGACGTTCCGACGCCCGACTTTGCCTATTTTTCAAAATCATCCATGGGCTAGTTGCCATCCAAATGCCGTCATATGTCCAGCATCCCTTGAGACTATCTAGACTGTCACATCCATTAGCTTTTCGTCAAATACACACACGCGTTGACTATTACAAATATTCATTCTTTCCGCCTGCTGTGGTACAATGGAACAGCCTGCCGACTAGCATTGCCATGCTGCCTAGCTTAGATTCGTTCAAGCCGGCAGTTTGCTCTGTTAGCCACCAAATGCCATAAATTAAAACGCTGTCTTTTATCTTTTAAATATCACTTTGTTCTTCATCGAACTTTTAACATACATAACACTTTCATCTTTATTTCACCTTCACCTTATTTTACTCTTTCTTTTATCATCTTTTACATTACTCACAACCGCACAGACGCGCACCTGCACATAATCTTCGAAAGAGGGTGATGCAGTATCCATAGATAGATAGATAGATAGAGAAGAAGTATATACATACATATGCTATAACATTAACTCTTCTTCTCTCTATCCTTATTTCGAAGGATATCAGTGAACTAATGTCTCATTAATTCATTGGATAGATCGGGAGCTATAATTCGTTCGAATACATATACATCATGTACTAGAGGAGATAGATTTTGTTTTTATTGTAAAAATGATAGTTTTGAAGATGAACAACACTTTTTAATATATTGTAATATGTATATTACCCTAAGAATTAAGACTATAAACATATTGTCTCAGTTTACTACCATAGATAGTAATGATAAGTGCTCCCTTCCAAGACTATATTGTAACTTGTTCGATGCAGAGATTACCCCGATACTCATGTGATGCTAGGTCTACAGTAATTTAATTATTATCTCGAACAACGGTGACGATTTCTTAGCCTATACTGATTTCGCAATCAACATGTTTAAACATGTATTGGGTGCGTTCAGGGTTCTCCCATCGGTTACCGAAAGCGCTCTTTGTATTACCATCGGCTACCATCGGTCACCGTCGTTAGCCGTTGGTTCGCCGATAGGTAGTACGTTGGTAACCAACCTTCCCGCAACTCTACACCTGAGGTAGAATCGGTGGCCTCGTTGGTACCAAATGTTACCATCGGACGGTGGCCATTGGGAACCCAAAGTTAACCAACGTGGTTGTCGATGGGAGAACCCTGAACGCACCCATTGTGTTAAAACATGTATTGCCGGTTAACCATTACCACTTCCGGGGGACAATACACAGGTATAAATACACACAAGTTGCTGAATGAATACACTGTTTTGACGACACTCGCGATTACAGGTATACCTTAAATCGCTCATTAATATGGGGAGAGTCAAAAAGGCAACGTCAGCGGGTAAACTGAACGAGACAATAGAGGATGCCGTTCTCGTGAAAGACGGAGAGGGATCTACAAGAACTAAAGGATTAAAGCGGAAAGCAACGGAAGCGGGCGAATTAAAGGCGAAACGAGCTAAGGGCGAAACCAATTTAAGTGACAATTTGAAGTGGAGCTATGTTGGGGATGTTATTAAAGGGGTTTGCCCTCTTTTGATGCTCACCTCCTCCACGTTAAAAGGCAGCAAAAAAGCAGCAGGATTTGATATCGATTTTACTGTCATCAAAACAGCCAGTGGCAGAAAGTTTGCATCAGGTTGGTATTGTATACAGTACAGTAATTATAGCATAATCTGTTAATTAAAATTAGAATAATATAGAATTTTTTTTTTAAAAAGTAAGGATTTTTCTGTAGATCTGGTAGTTTCTGTGTTATTTGTTCAGAGTAATACTTATATCCTGTCTGAGAATGCGAACACAATATTATTTGGCTACCAGGAATCTAATTACATGACAAGGGAAATACCCCATGTATAAACTAATTTACAGTTACTGTAGAAGTTGCTGCCCCTGAGATATCTGCTGTTAGTGTTATGGATTAAATTTCAAATTGATGCTGACAATCATGGGGCGTAGCGTGGCCTTTTTGACGGCATAGGCCCGCAGTTAAAGTTATTATGCTAGGGGGGTCCGGGGACATGCACCCCCCCACCCCCCGATTTTTTTAATGTTAGAATGCATTAGGTGTGTCCTGAAGTATATATATTTTAGACTTTAAGAAGGGCAAAGATAACTTAACAAATATATATGAAAACAATATTTTCTGGTTACTACGCCGCCTATACAGCCCCGCCACCACCCCGCACCCCCCGATTTTTATTGCAATTTTGGAATTTTTCTATTTCTGAAAATTAGTCGTAGGCCCAGGCCTACAGGGCCTACGCAGAGCTACGCCAATGACAATGTCAGTATCTTTTATCTTAATCTCTCTATGTTACTCAGGGGTAGATTTAGATGGGTGTGGGAGGGGGAAGGGGTGTGTGTGTGCTGCCCGCACTCGGTGCACACACCCAACCCCCAAAATCTGAGAAGTTAAGACAATTTGTGTGAAAAAAGTGTTTTTCTGCAATCTCATTAAGATCATATCCTAATTATGCTTTGATACTCGTAGTGTGGAGTATCGTAGCATGATAAAGGGTCTGATTTTAACGCGATTGTGTTTTTTTTGTCGTTTTTGTCAACTGTTTCTTAAAAGTTGTTACTCCTGATCCACACTTTGTTTATAGTTAATTATAAGATCATATCTATAGATCGCCAGTCATTTACATCCACATTTTATAGTAGATCAAATTTAAGGTTGATATAAGGCCAAATAAAATATAATACCTGTGTTTACTGTAAACCGACCGACTCCCTTAAAACACTGCAGACTCCTATTTCTGAATTATTCCGACAATTGTTCAGTTTGTCAGCACTCGCAAAAGCAAGCATTCGCCAAAATATGCTAGAAAATGTGAGTTCATCTTTTCTGTACACAGTGGGTTCTGCGCTCACTCAAATAAATTGGTATCAAATTGTTCTCCAGCTTAAAATCTTTGTTTACAAAAAAAGCAAAAACTAAAAAAAAACCTTCTTATACATTTTTTTCCAACGGTGTTACAGTAAACAGAGGTATTTTTTTATTTGGCCTAAGGTTAAAGAATTTTTTTTTTTTGTTTAAGATTAATAAATTACCCCTTTTCTTTAAACAGAAACTGTATTGTAGTTTTTGGTTATTTCATTAATATTTTATTCATAGAACTGTACAATTGACCTTTTTTAATGTTTAAGTTCATATTTGATTGAATGAAATGAAATTATATTGTTTGGCCTTTTTAGGAATTATCTTAACTGCTAAAACTAATTATTTATATTGCATTTGAGTCAAAATAGTTTGCTGAGAAAACTAATCACAGTGGCTGAGGTAAAAAAAGACATATGTGCTTGAAAAACCCTGCTTACCTCTCAAATTTGTGTTGTCGCTACAGGTTCCTCTGATTGGGAGTGGTGGGATGACAAAGTGCCCGACAAGTTACGTCAGCTTCACAAAGATGGTTGGCAAGTCATCTTTTTCACCAATCAAGCAGGCATTGAGAAACTCAAGGTCAAGCCAGATGAACTGACCACCAAGATAGAGGCAATCATCGCCGAACTGGATATACCCGTCCTGGTTTGTGATGATTATTCCCACGTTTTTATAAAAGAAATGTTAAGGTGATTTGTTGTTAACATCTGCGTTTGTGCATCTGTCCGTCTGCAGGGCTCGAAATTAGCACTAGTCCTGTAGCCCGAGGCTAGCAAAAATGCTGCCGGGCTATCAGAGTCTGTGTCTGGGTAGTCCCGATGGGCTAGTAACAAAAATTATTCAAATAAGAAATAAATTACAAATCGATAGATTACATGTATGTAGTGACAGCACTGTCTAACCTAACAGGTCTTTTAAAAACCTGATATTTCCAAAGTTTCAATAAAACTCGTACAAAGAAACCGAAACTTGAATTAAAATAGTATTTTTTGTTGAATATTATATTGGGCTAGTAAATTTTGAGCAGGTCTAGTGATTTTACCCAACTACTAGACCGGTGGTCTAGTAAACTAAACATGTTTATTTCTAGCCCTGCGTCTGCCCCTTAGAACAAGTACTATATTTCTCTAAAACCACTGAGTGAATTTCAACCAAATTTGATGTAAAAATATGACTTCCCAACATGATAATGTCATGCAAGAGATCACCCATCTTTAGATCTGCCCTTGCCATAAATGAAATAAACTTAACCCTTAACCCGCTACTTATATATAATGGACCGTTCTTTCTTTGAATGAGGACCATTCCATTTATGTGTGCGAGTTACTTGCAGATTGATCTGGGTTTACAATGGACGCAAAGGGTATTAAAGTCATGCTTAGCGAGTTAATAAATAGAGGATATTTGAGTTTCCTCACTTCCAGATGAAAATAAATCCTATATGCACGACAAACCAACAAATATTCTATTTATTATATACTCACAACCTTGAAACTTATGCAGGAAAAACATAATGCGCCAAAACAATAACGTCAACAGCAGCATTACGTCATTTTCGGTATTACACATATGAAACATAAACAATGAAGATATAAGGTTTGATTTTAATCATGAAATCCACTATTTCACTGAAAAGTATATAATAATGTTTTATGAAATTAACATTTTTGTTAATGCAGTTATTCGTGATCATAGTGTTGCTATTAAAATATGAATAACCAGAATGTAACGCCTAATTATGTTACGTTAGTTTGCTAACTTAAATATTGAACCTATTTTTTTCAGGCATTTGTATGTACAGGTGAGAACCATTATCGTAAGCCCAGCACCATGATGTGGGAGTACTGGGAGAATTCCTGCAACCAGGGAGTCAAGGTAAACACGTACTCAGTTTTGAATATATTACATATCCATCATCGGTGGCTCAAACCTCTCCTACGCATGGGTTCACTCATGTCTGATGGAAAACTTCATCCTTCACCTCATCTGCCTCTGAGCTTGCTGTTCCAATATATTGTACGGTAATAAGATACGTTGATGTGATGTAAAACCCCATTTAATTGCATTAGGCCAAAAAAAAAATAGGTGTGTTTCCTATTGCATGCTCTAAAAAAATAGGGTAGGTCGGTAGGCTTTTTTTTTTTTCTTCTTTTTTTTTGGATCAAGATATTGTGAGATTCTACATGTATTTATCTCATAAACCCCATACAAGTTGATGATACAACTGAAAGTTTCTCTGTGATGTCAGTTTACCTCGATATATTAAAAATAGGGTCGGTCGGGCCACCGGAAACACAGGTATTTTTTTTTGGTCTTAACTGTTTCACATAAATTGTAAATTATTGTACAATATAAAAAAAAAAGTTTGTAAAACTTCGGCCATCACAAGCTGTCATAAACAAATATATTTTGACAAGCTTTTTTGTGTGTTCAGGAAATGCAGTAATGTTTTTGTACTGATTGAAAGTATAGGTTTATTCATGCCTTTTTAAAATAACCGTGATTTTATATGCATAAATTGAATTATGAGTTGGTAACTCTTACTTCGATGCTGCAGGTTTGGGGTTTTGCCTGGCTGCTTAAAAGCATTTATATTATGTCTATAGAGTTTGGATAAAAGATGTAAGTTATATATATACCTCTCATCAGTAGGTTTAGAAATGATATACATGTTGTAAAAGTTGGCTGTTGTTGGCGGGATAGATACTTTAAACAACATTTAATTTAATTTGATTGCTACTAGCTTTATAATTATATATATATTTTGTCTTGATGTATTATCTAGGTTGACAGGTCTGAGTGCATGTATATTGGGGATGCTGCTGGGAGAGCAAAAAACTGGGCACCTGGAAAACCAAAGGATTTCTCGTGCAGTGATAGAAAATTTGCTGCAAATTTGGATGTCAGTAAGTAAAGGCTACTACCTTATATCTCAATAGAGATTTGTGTGCATTTTTTCTAAAGTAATGTAATAATTGACCGTTCATTATTATTTGATTTTTTCATAAAGTATGTTTTATATAATGATTTTTTATGTAAGCTAAATAGTTACTGGTTAATGAAGTAAAATCTGACACACTGTATTATGTATAATAATGTGACTGCATGTCTGGCAAAGGTTAGAATCTCATGGACTGCTTGGTCTGACTAGGTGTGGCATTATCTCATTTGTGACCCATCCAAGGCATACACCACCCCTTTCAAGGTCATGCCCTACTTCATATTCAAGGTCATGCCCCATTTCACTCACTTTTTAGCATTTTAGAACCAAACCAAAAATAACTTGTCAGTAATATTAAATAAAATTTATTCTTTATCAGAGTTTCAGACTCCAGAGGAATTTTTCCTTGGGGAAAAGCCTGCAAAGTTTGAGTGGGGCAGCATTTGTCCCCAAGAATTCTTGAACAAATCTGGAGCTGTTGCCAAGGATACGACATATCACAGTAAGGTAAGTTAAGTATACTATTTTAAGGTACATTTAACAGTCGGGTGAGTCTACTTCAAAGTTGGGTAAGATTTTTGGTTCGCATACATTTCACAGAACTTTAAGAAATTCTGTTATTTTATGTCACATTTCACAAGAAGTTTTGTTATTTCAAATAATATAGTTAGGCAACATATTGAATTATATGCAAACAGGTTTAAAGTCAAAAGAAACTGTATTAATAAATTAAGGTGTAAATTTAATGCGTTGTAAATACATCATGTTTGTCATGCCTCCCTTTAAGCATATTCCGATATTAAAGGGACACTTGGCCATCTTGAAGTGTGTATTAAGCATTGAAATTCGCATCTCGATTTATTGATTTATTATGCGGTACCTTTTTGACTTTAAACTTGCTTGTATATAATTAAATATAATGTTGAGTTTCCTTTTTATCGTATCATTCTACCATGATAGATTTAAATATATTATTGTATACTTTCATATTGTCCCGTTTAGTTTGCATTGAGCTAAGCGTGCAATATTCTACGAGCCGCGAAATAGAAATAAGGAACTACTTTCAAATAAAAATAACGGAATCCTTCCTATAGTGTCAACAAAAAAACACGAGTTGTTTTTCAACCTTTTATGGCAAAAATTGATAAAATAATTCAAATGGTCACTCACCCGCTGTTTTTAACGTTATCAAATGGTAAACAAACTTCAGAAAATCGCTTAATGTTTTTAATGACGTCATCCGACGTCGACGTCGTTTTCGCGCAAAATAATCATCCACACAAAATGAAACTGAATGGCAAGATAGGAATTCCATCAAAAGCTATAAAAATAACACAAATACAGTGAAAAGTAATAGTCATACAATTAACATTGATCAAAAACAATATGAAAGTATACAATAAATTTTTTTTGTATGGCTTGTATTACTTGGAACTCGTTATTTTGGTGCAAGACGACTTGCAAGCTCGTCGTCCTTTGCCAAAACAACTCGTTCCAAGTAATATTTAGCCATACAAATGCAATAACCTATATTATTGGTGCAATACAATCATAAGTTAATAATATGCAAGTATAATTTGCTTTAAACTATTCTTATAATTCATATAAATGATTGAACAAACCTGAGTGATGTAGAAAAACTAATGGGACGACGTGAGTGTTAAACAAATGAAGATTGCCATGCGTCCCTTTAAAGTGAGTTTGCGAACAATGATGAGTTTAAATGCAGAGTTTTTGAATGGAGACATTCTCAGCGCGAGTATGTATCTGTAAACCACGCTTTTTAGCCAGATTGCGTAGGAAATGCAGGCTTATAGTTTGGTGATTTCCATCTGTCTACGCGTTTTGTCGTTTTGTTTAAAGTTATTGGTAAAAGTGTTTGTTTTTCTTCATTTCTCAAAACAAATTGTTGGATGACTTTGAAATTTGGCACACATGTTCATTGCCATTACACAATGTTATTTGACAAGAACCATAACTCTGTCTTGTATTTTACTTGAATTATCCCCACTTTTTACTTAGATTTGTCAATTTATATGTTGAATTAGCAATCCGGCGTTCGCACCACTGTTGGTGCTTCTCTTGTTAATGTAATATTATGACTAGCTGTCTCATCAGTTTTCATGTATTGAATAAGTTTTCAGATTGAAAACAGCTTGTATTGTTCTTATATTGTAGTCGCCAGAGATGGTGATCATGGTAGGCGCTCCTGCGACAGGGAAGTCCACCTTCCGTAAACGGCACTTGGAACCACATGGCTATGTGGCCGTCAATCGGGACACAATGGGAACCATGCAGAAGTGTATCAAGGTAAATACTATTGTGTAGTGATTGCGAGTTTGTGTCTTATATTATCCCTTTATTTAATAAGCAAAGGCTGAAAGCCAAATTGTCTTTAAAATAATTCATTTGTTCAACTTTCAGAAAAAAATCAATTGTGTTCTGCAGGTCTTAAATTTTTATGTTTTTTTTTTACAAAAGAGATTATTTTTAGGAATGTATTTAGCACATACAATGCTTACATTTAAAATATCATCTGTGCACCTACATTTGCAGGCAGCAACCGAGGCCTTGACTGCTGGCAAGAGTGTTGTTGCAGACAATACCAACCCAACAGTGGCAGCGCGTAAAGACTTCATAGAATGCGCCAAGAAAAAGGGTAGGTACAGATAATATTGTGAAATGACATTTATTCAGTTACACATTTGATGTACATGTGTTGGTATCAAATTGTAGTTAAATGTTAATATAAATGAGCAGAGTGGAGATTACCCACCTTATTTTTACAAACACATATTTCTTGGAAGGGATGGCGATCTCCGGTTTAGGGAGAGCCATACCCTATGTTCGTAAAAGATCTGTTGAACTTCTGTGTAAATCTATATAAATACAAAAAGCCCGTAAACGCTTCCTTGGAAACGAGACTGCCATAATAATCAGAATTGATTGTGTGCAGTATCGGAAGAAAAGAAAAAAGTCAGCTCTGATCGTCCAGCTTATTCTTTTTCCATTTTTGTAATTAATGTAGCTCAAAACAAAGGATATATATTGCAGTTCATCTCTGCTGTTTGGAGGCTTGAAAATTGTGTTTGTAAATACATTTTTTTTTTTTACTTTAAAAGAATAAAATAGTTTAAGAACGTACAATTGTATTTTGATCATGAATACAGGAGTTGTACATGCAAAAGAAAACATGTTTAAAGGGACACATGGCAATCTTGGAGCATTTTCGAGCATAGAAATTTGCACCAGTGTTAAGCCAATATCATTTGACTTTTAACCTGCATGTATAACAAACCAATACTGTATATCAAAATGAAATCTTATTTGAAGTTTTCATTTTTTTCTTCATTCTTTTACCATAGATTTAAATATATTATTGGTGGACTATAATCAACAATTTAGTAATATTGCAAAATAAATTTGCTTTTAATAATTAAAATAATTATTAATAATCATTTGAAAAAACTGTATGCAAGCTACTGGTATGTGTAAAACCTAACAGATGTCTCAAGTTAAAAAAAGATTGTGAAAAAAACACTTTATTTTGCTCTTGTACTATATTAGTGTTTTACCTTGATCACAGGAGTACCGTGCCGATGTTTTGTGATGAAAACGTCACTTGAACTTGCACACCACCTCAACTATGTTCGTCAAAACCAGACGAACGGAGAATCGAGACGCGTGCCAGATGTCGGCTACCACGTGTACAAGAAAAACTTTCAAGCTCCCAGCAAAGGGGAAGGATTCACAGAAATCAAAGAAATTGACTTAGTTCCACATTTTGATAGTATCAAGGATGACATATTGTTTAAACAGTGGACATAAATCTTTATCTATAAAACATTGGTTTTGTGTGTACCCATCTTCACCACCCTGTAAGTGTATTTAAACCTAACATTTATCATTGTGTTAAAACATTCCTTACTTGATGTTGGCCGTTATATATGAAAGAAAAAAGTCAAGGTTCCAACAAAGAGGGTCTTGCGAATCCAAGAATTTTTGTTATAAACATATTTATTTTACATCGGTTGCGAAACAAGTTATTGCAACTTAGATTAATCACTCTCGATGGCTTCCTGGGTAGAACCAGTACTAAGCAATGTGGATTAATTATCATGCTCAAGGAAAAATAACGTGGACGCGACGAGGATCGAACCCACGACCTTTCGATCTGGATTTCGGCGCTCTACCACTGGACCACGCACTCCAAGAATTCAAAGATATTGACTTAGTGCCACCTTGTGATAGTAGCAGAGATGAGACATAATTAATGCTTCTCGAATCATTTTCGTCACTCTGTACCATATTTAAAACTAAAATCTATCATTGTATAAACATTCCTTACCTTTTTTACACCATGATGGTGTCATAAAAAGTGTATATAGTTTTTTAATATTTTAATTGATGCTGTTGCAATGGTGTGTTTTCGGGTTGTATAATTTCTTGATGTCGCCAATCATCCAAAAACAGTGGGCATATTTTCATGAAACTTTATACACGTTTGTTCTCAGTATATGGTCTGCTTCACAATTTATTTAAAAGCATATCTTCATAAAACCATACTTGAAATTTGCGTGTAATATTCACAATTATGTATTTTCAACAGTGTTCCATGTTTCAAAATGCATAGTATGTTATTATTTTTAATAAAATGCATAGTTATTTTATTTTATTTTTGTTTTTGTTTTTAATTGTGGAATTATCAATACACATTGTCAGGATTAAAGTATGAAATCCTTGGAAGACTTTTTGAATTGTTTTAAGGTCTTTATATATATATTGTTTTGATACTACTGGAATACGTGCTTAATAATGTTGTTTTTTTCTCTGAATATTTACTGCTTCATATTTTAGAACATAGATTCAAAATATATTTCCATGAAACCATTTGTAACAATGTTGTTGTTCATGTACCATATTCACAATATTTTTATGTATTTGTTCACTATTTCAAAATGCATAATTATTTGATTATGTTTAATAAAATGAATATGAATAGTTATTTTATTATTGTTACTGTAGAATGCGCCTTTTTGTGATATTTTAGGATTAAAGTAAGAACTCCCTGGATTTTTTTTTTTCATTATTATTTATATCATACCAGGGAGTAACTCTCTGATAACACTGAGTAAATACAGCATTCACGAACCACAGTCAGCCAAAAACACGCACAGAAACTATCAATAAAGACAAACATTAATAAAAGGCAAGAAATAACATCACAAACATAAACGGGTTGACGATAGGGCTACCGCCTTGGAACGTTCGGTAGCAAAAAAGGCCTCTAGGGGTTTAAAACAAGTTCTAGGGTGAACCAAACCTCACTCTTACCCTATTGTCATCCCAATAAAACGGGACAATGTAAATAAAGATATTCCCGCCAGGTTATATTCTCTAACACAAGGCAGCTTTAATAGTCAATATAAGTATAACACAAACTTTCCCCTTCTTGATTTTAGAGAAATATTGAAATCTGACATTCTTCTAGTATTACATTTACAAAATATTTATGTTTGTGGTGTGGAATGCTTGGCTTCTACATGTATTGATCCATGTAATTTTGCTGTCGAGCCACTTTAGCAGAAGGCACAATGAAAAATGAAGTAGATATGACCTATTAAAAAATTGCAAATAAACATAAATGGATATGTATAATCATACAATGTATACATTTTTGTATATGTATTTTTTTATCAGTTTGCAGTGATTTTCTTTGCTTGAAAAGGTATTTTGTCAAAATGCCATGTATGGTGAAAATGCACGATGACGTCATCATTCCAAGATGATGGCCGCCTCCATTTACGTGCAAATTTTCAATTGGTCACATTTCCTTTTTTTTTCCATGGCATTTTTATAATTCTTTCAGTTTTTTCAAGTTTGTCAGGGCCCTTTTAAATACAAGATCTGTTTCAAAATAGTGCATCAACACCTTTAAGACGTTACTTAAAATGTCAAACGTTTTTCATTCGGCAATATCTTTAAACTGTCAGTGATATAAATTTCAGATTTGCTCAGTGTGTGTATTAGGGCGGATACTGTACACCAACATGTGTCCATGACCTTGACATTTAGATTTAAAGGGACTGAAATATAACTTTAAAAAAAAGTTAAACGAATGTTTTAACATTTTTCTGTCAACACTATCTATACAAATATGAGTGATCTCTTCTTCTTTTTCTTCTTCTTCCATGGTAAGAACCAGGTTCTTCAAAGAACGTAATCGGTTCTATGTGGTCATGCATAGCGGACGAGCTCAGCAAGTGTCACAATTGGTTATTTATGTTTAAAACCAGTAAAAGAGAATGTTTTTAAAAGTACACGGAGACTGCCGACTATAGTCTCTGCAGAGCAGGTCTAGCAGACAGCCTGACTCTGAACTCCTCTAGGGTGTCTGCAGAGGTGACATGGAGCGGTAGTTGGTGCCAGTCCCTGCTCGTTCTAGGGAAGAAACTGTTGTGGTATGCCTCATGTGGAAGAATTTCTGTTGCCCTCGGGTACGACTGTCACTTTGTCTGAGGACGTTTTCTTTATTAACATCGACAAGTCAATGCTGAATCTTGAAGAGCATAAGGAGTCTACTTATGTGTCGCCGTTCTTCAAGACTCTCCCATTTAAGCTCATGTAGCATATTTGTTACGCATCCAGGGGTTTTGTCTGTATAGCTGTTGCATACGTAGCGAGCAGCTCTACGCTGGACCATTTCGATAGCCTTGATGTCACATTGGCGGTATGGGTCCAAGACTGGGGCGGTGTACTCCATGGCGGGGCGTACCATAGTGGTGTATGTGGCTACTTTCACAGGTCTGGTGCACTCCTTAAAGTTCCTTCTTAAATATCCTATAGTTCAGTTGCCGTTACCTACAACATTGTTGATGTGTTTATTCCAGCTCATGCTGTTAGACAGTGTGACTCCTAGTTACTTGCTGGCGTCGACTGCATCGAGCACGTGTCCGTTTAGCAGGTATGTAGAGCGTATCAGTCGCTTCCTGTTGCTTGGCGATAATTACATTGCACTTTGTCGTGTTAAAACTCATCTGCCATGTCTTTTCCCAGACCTCCAGGGCAGTGAAGTCTTGCTGCAGTAGGTGTGTGTGTGTGTGTGTGTGTGTGTGTCGTTCTAAGGTTTATATACCGTCCGCCAACTAACACGACAAGTTTCCCTGCCGCGATGGGCACAATAGAGTCTGGTCTTTTCTAGATGAGTGTGTAGGTTGATCTGGTGCTGCTGTGTAGTGTAGTCGTTTCTCTTGTAGATGTGTAGTGCTGTGTCGCTGCTGCTCTGTGTAGTTTCGCTGTGGCGGTGAAGTGGTCTGGTCGAGGTGGCCTACATCCGCTAAGGTGGTGCTCCTACATCCGCTACAGGTCAGGTTCTCTGTTTGGGGCCATACCCATCACAGTATGACCCCTTCGCCGCACACACCGCCCGACTTCCTTCCCCCCTTGGTTGTCGAATGTGGGCCGAACGGGTCATTACTCCTTCCGGCCCGCGGACAAGACTTCCGGGATCTGTGGACGTCAGATGATGTGTGCTGTGATGGGACGCAGGAGACATCTTCACTCTCAGTCAGTCAGCAATCATTCCGTTCTTGCAACAGACTATTCAGTATATTGCAAGTAAAAACGGTGTTCCGGCAGTCCCTGCGGTACGTTCGAGGGCGGTGCGGGCAAGGATCGACCCAATAGGTCAATCCTCTTCGATTGCTGACAGTGCCCTCTCCGCGATGTGCACGCTGTGAAGATCAGGAGAGGTTGCTGCAGTAGGTAACTGTCATGAGGGCATTTATGGCACGGTAGAGTAAGCTGTCGTCCGCAAATAAACGGGCATCTGAAGATTTGCACAAATCTGGTAAGGCATTGATGAAGGCTAAGAATAGGAGGGGACATAGTACTCTGCCTTTGGGGACTCCGGAGAGTACATCCGTCTCGGTTGAGTGCATTGCTTCTAATACAACTGTCTGTTTACGATTTCCAAGAAACGCCTGGATCCATTTGCTGATGTTTCCTCTCACTCCGTAGTATCTGATCTAACTTTCAAATTTGGTCATATGTATAACACGCCCACTTCTGTTCATGACTTCGATATTTAGCTTTAAAAAATCAATACATTTTTGCTTAACATTTTTTGCTTCAACAGTATCTTTCAGACTATAATCCATACTACTTTCAAATTTGGTCAGTGGGTGTATTAGCTTACCGGTATATACTATACATAGAACACGTCCAAATGTGAAGATGACCCTGACATTTAGGTTTGAAAGGACTGAAAAATTTACTTTGAAAACAAAATATTCAACATTTGCTAATTTTAGCTCTAGTGGCAAAAGGTCTACTACACAGCCATTGTCCGGACTATTTCTCCTGAACCCCCGGCCGGATTTTAACGAAATTTTGCAGGGACGATCAGTGCCAAGCCTTGCTGTGCATACCATCGCATTGTTCCAGGTGAATGATTTGGCGGAGCTATGGCCCTTAAAAGTTTTAGTACACAAACTTGGTCCAGATTAGTTCTTTTGAACCACTCACTGGATTTCAAAAAAACTTTGCAGGGATCAGTACCAAGCCTAGTTGTGCATATCATCGCCTTGTTCCGGTTAAACTATGTTTGCCGAGTTATGGCCGTTTAACGGTTTTAATACAAACACTTTAAATGGACTAGTTTTCCTGAACCCCTGGCCAGATTTCAGCGAAACTTGGCAAAGATGAGCAGTACCAAACCTAGTTGTTCATACCCTCGTCATGTTCCGGTTGAGTGCTTTTTGGCAGAGTTATGGCTGTTTAAATGTTTTAATACACATACTTTGTCCGGACTAGTACTCCTGAACCCCTGGCCAGATTTCA
Organism: Cyrtodaria siliqua; assembly: GCA_037043455.1. Lineage (NCBI taxonomy): Eukaryota > Metazoa > Mollusca > Bivalvia > Adapedonta > Hiatellidae > Cyrtodaria > Cyrtodaria siliqua. The sequence goes on from JAWPHD010015823.1 coordinate 19,663, forward strand.
AAGAAACTTTGCAGGGACGATTAGTACAAAGCCTAGTTGTGCAAATCGTTGCCATGTTCCGGTTGAAAACATTTTGACGGAGATATCGCCATTCAAACGTTTTAATACACAAAACATTCCGGTTGAATGATATTTGGTGGAGTTATGGCCCTTTACAGGTTTTAATACACTACATTTGTACAGACTAGTTCTCCTGAACTCTTGGTCGGATTTCAGTGAAATTTGGCAGGGATGATCAGAAGCCGAGCCTAGTTGTGCATATCATCGACGTGTTCCGGTTAAAAGATTTATGCTGAGTTACGGCCCTTTTACACCCACTTTGTCTAGACTAGTTATCCAGAACCCCTAGCCAGACTTCGACGATACTTGGCAAACCTAGTTGTTCATACCCTCGTCGTGTTCCGGTTGAATGCTGTTTGGCGGAGTTATGGCCTTTAAATGTTTAAATACACACTTTGTCCGGACTAGTACATCTGAAACCCTGGCCAGATTTCAAAGAAACTTTGCAGGGATGATTAGTACCTAATATAGATAATTATAAAACTCAACAGGAAAAGTAGCATTCAAGGACGACATTCAACCACAAACACACGCAGAAACAAAGAACAACTTTAAAGATGAACAAAAGGCCAAATAAGACATCACAAACACAGGGTTGACAATAGGGCTACCGCCTTGGTACCGTCAGTGGCAAAAAAGGCCGCTGGATCAGGTTCTAGGGTGAACCAAACCTCACACTTAACCTACTGTCATTCCAAGAAAATGGGATAGTGTAAATAAAGAAATCCCCGCCATGAACGGTTCTCTAACCAACAAGGCAACATTAATAGGCAATATAGGTAAAACACAAAGATGCCCGTGTATATCTAAATACAAAAAAAATCAATAGCCTATAAAGCCACAAAGAATGTATTCATTTACTTGACAGAAGCCAGAGCAACATGAGAATAAACCATTGAGGGCACGACAAGACAAGACTGCTGACAAACGTCAACGTTCTTTTGGGCTTTAGGTAGACGTCATCATAGGGTCCACAGCTTGTCCGGTCATAGCAAAATTAAAGAGGAAAGCATAGTGGCGAACTGTAAATGGGTCCACTACCAAGCATGCAGTGCGTTGCAATGATAGGGTCATAACCTCTTTTAACAAGTTTAACAAAGATAGTATGAAAGTGATCATGATCAAGGATCTTATGAAGCTACCATAGAAGTCAGGTTGTGATAGTCCAAGCCTAGTTGTGCATATCATTGCCATGTTCCGGTTGAAAACATTTTGACGGAGATATGGCCCTTCAAATGTTTTAATACACAAACCACTTTTTCCGGACTAGTTCTTCTGAGCCTCTGACCGGTTTGTAACGAATTTTGGCAAGGATGATCAGTATCAAACATAGTTTTGCACATCATAGCCATTTTCCGATTGAATGACATTTGGCGGAGTTCTGTCCCTTTAATACCCAACTATGTACAAAAGACTAGTTCTCCTGAACCCTTGGTCGGATTTCAACGAAATTTGGCAGGGATGATCAGTACCAAGCCTAGTTGCACATGTCCTCACCGTGTTCCTGTTGAATGTTTTTTGACACAGTTGTGGCCCTTATACACAAACTTTATCCGGACTAGTTTTCCTGAACTCCTAGTGGATTTCAGTGAAACTTGGCAGGAATGATCAGTATCAAGCCTAATTGCGCATGCTATTGTCGTGTTCCGGTTGAATGACTTGGTTGGAGTTGTGGCTCTTTAAAGGTCTTTGTCCGGATTAGTTCTCCTCACCCACTGGTCGGCTTTCAACCAAACGTGGTCGCGCACATCGTTGTCGTGTTCCGGTTGAATGCTTTTTGGCGGAGTGAATGAATCCATGTGTGTTAATTTTATTTTTTTTATGCCGTGGTGCGTCGTCCATCTGTCTGTTCGTCCGCCCCTTCCATAAACTTTTTTTTTGTGACGACTACTGATCTAAAACTATGAGATGGATTTTTATGAAATTTATAGGAATGTTGCCTTTAAGGTCTAGTTGATCCTAATAAAAATTCAGGTTGATTAGAAACCCAAGATGGACACCAAAGTCAAAAGTGGATTAAACAAGCAATCTGCGGATTCACATGTCTCGCCTAACGGGGGCTGGACTTAAAAATAAAAAGGTCAATGATGCTTAAATGAAAGTTTGTTAACATTTTAGTAACTAAAAACAATGGAGATTGCAGTTTGCTGAGATGACATTTAAGAGCATTTGTTTAAAAACAAAATGCCATTCTATTAAAACAAGAGGCCCAAGAGGGCCTGTGGGGGCCTGTGGACGTTCTACTGGCTAAAACGGCTCTTATATCAGGAGTTGTCGATATAAAATTCCCATCTGTACTTCTTTTAAAACATTGCAAAATCAACAGGGATAAGATGGTCTTAGATCACTCATCTGGTATCATGGGCAATAAGTCTGCTGTGTCTAGTATGACATGGGTATTTTTTAATTTTTTAATTTGTCCCACTTTCTTCTATGAATGAAATTTCATAAAAGTGGGTGGGGGGTTATATTAAGATTCTAAACAAATATGGTAAAGATCACATAAAAAATGAAGTAACTACATATTTAACAAAGGATTTAACAAAGGAAACAAGGGCCATGACTCTGTCATTACTAACAAGATCTAGCTGGTTTTCGAACTTGTCCAAGACTTCCTTGATATACCGCGATTAGCACAACAAGACATCATACTGAGGCTTCCTGTCAAATTGTGTAGAAATCAAACAAGCCGTTTAGGAGGAGTAGCGCCGACAATGAATTTAAAGTAAAAAATGTCAAAGGGCCATAACTCCGTCATAAATCAGCGAACTGGAACAAAAGCGTGATATGCGCAACTAGACATCTTACCGATGCTTCCTGCCAAGTTTCGTCGAAATCCAACAAAGAATTTAGGAGGAGTAGCGCCGACAAGAAATTTAAAAAGTAAAAAATGTCACGGTGCCGTTAACTCCATCAAAAATCAACGAACCGGAAAAAACGCAATAGAAACAACTATAAATTACAACAATGCTTCCTGCTAACACGGCGTTAAAAAACAACAACAAAAAATAAAAAATAAATCAAAGAAAAAATCAATCAATAAATCAAATAATAAACAAAATATTAAAAATTAAAAATCAAATAAAATATTTAAAAAAAAACAATAAAAAAACCCAAATATTTTTAAAAAAAAACAAGTTTGGTAAAGATCAGATGAAAAATGAAAGTCCTATCATATCAACGAAGCAAAATATAGCATTTTTAACTAAATCAAGGGCAATAACTCCACTGTTACTGTCCGATCTGGCTTGTTCGAGCTTTCATTGATATTAACAATCTGTTAAGTTTGGTAAAGATCGGATGAAAAATGAAGGTCCTTGGCCAGTAAAGCTAAAAATCATCAGCTCCAAAATGTAGGTCAAGGTCATAGATGAAATCCATGCGTCCAAAAAGATGCACTACCCAAGACACAACTATGTCAAAATAGAATATTTTTTCTTCCAAAGATTAAGCTATGAATTAGGTTCAAAACATCTAGTGCATAATTACAGTTCATGAGGAAGTGATGTAAAATGTAACAATTAAAGTTATCTGCCCTTTGCTTGGATGGTGAAGGTCACATCCACATTTATCACGTAGTAATTACCACTCAAGATACAACTATAAGCAAAGTTTGAAAGATCTTAGTGCAAGGAAAAAGTGACCTAAACGCCAAAGTTGAAGACAAAAATTACAAGGTTATCGGCCCTTTGTTTGGAGAGTAAAGGTCACTTCCACCTATGCTTTGTCACGTTGCGATGAACCACCCTAGATACAACTATAAACAAAGGTTGAAAGGTGTAGTGCATGCAATTTGCAAGAAATTGACAACGCAAAAGTTGAAGGTAAAATTATTAAGTGATCTGCCCTTTGCTTGGAGGGTCAAGGACACTTCCACATTTGCTTTGTCACGTTGCGATGTACCACTCAAGATACAACTATAAGCAAAGTTTTAAAGGTCTAGTGCATACAGTTGTGAAAAAGTGACCTAAACGCAAAAGTTGAACCTAAAAATTATTAAGTTATCTGCCCTTTGCTTGGAGGGTCAAGGTCACTTGCACATTTGCTTTGTCACGTTGTGATGTACCACCCAAGATACAACTATAAACAAAGTTTGAAAGGTCTAGTGCATACAGTTTGTGAGAAAAATGACCTAAACGCAAAACTTGAATGTTGACTCCGCCACCGCCGCCGCCGCCGCCGCCGGAAAAGCAACACCTATGTCTCTTTTTTTTTCTTCGAAAAGGCGAAACAAAAAGGAAGTTCGGAGCTTCTTCGAAACTGTAAGTGATACTGATATGGGATATTCACTAAAATGATCAGCATGACGAAATTTTGGTCCTTGGTGGAAATAAAATTGTTTTGATTCGACGTCAAATATGGCCACCAGCGGACATCTTTGTTTACATAGAGTTAAATAGGAAAATCTTGTGACAATTACTCCTCAGAAACTGCTAGGTGGATCCTCTTGATGTCTAGTTGGTACTAAGTAAAAATCAGTCTATAATTTCAAATTGGTCACCACAGCTAAAAAATAGATTTTAGAAATATATTTTTTGTGGCGACTACTTCTCAAACACTACAAGAGATATTGATTTGGAACCTTTACCAAATTGACTGGCATGACTTATAGTTGATCCCAAACAAAACTCATTTTGATTCTATATCAAACACGGCCGCCATTGGCCATCTTTGTTTACATAGAGTTATATAGGAGACACTTGTGGCGACTTACTCTGCTGGAACTACGAGATGGATTTTCATGAAAATTTACAGGAGTTTATCTTGTCTAGTTGCTCCTAAGTAAATATCAGGTTTATCGGAAATTCAAGATGACAACCGCAGCTAAAAACAGACTTTAAAAATAGAAGTTTGTGGCGACTACTCTCAAAAACCGCAAGTGGTATTGATTTTACCAAAATTGACAAGTAGTTGGTTTTAAACAAAATTCATTTTGATTCAATGTCAAATATGGACGCCAATGTTGCTTTTAATGTCTTGTTGGTCCTAAGTATAAATCAGACTGGCGGAAATTTCAAGATAGCCACCACAGCTAAAATAGAGTTTAAAAATACAATTTTTATAGTGAGAACTTCTCAAAAATCATAAGGGTTACTGATCTGGCACCTTTACCAAATTGATTGGCATGAAGTTTAGTTGGTTTTAAACAAAATTCATTTTGATTCAATGTCAAATATGGCCGCCAATATTGCTCTTAATGTCTTGTTGGTCCTAAGGAAAAAATCAGACTGGCGGAAATTTCAAGATGGCCACCACAGCTAAAATAGATTTTAAAAATACAATTTTGTAGTGAGAACTTCTCAAAAACCATAAGGGTTACTGCTTTGGCACCTTTACCAAATTGATTGGCATGAAGTTTAGTTGGTTTTAAACAAAATTAATTTTGATTCAATGTCAAATATGGCAGCCAATGTTGCTCTTAATGTCTTGTTAGTCCTAAGTAAAAAATCAGACTGGCGGAAATTTCAAGATGGCCACCACAGCTAAAATAGATTTTAAAAATACAATTTTGTAGTGAGAACTTCTCAAAAACCATAAGGGTTACTGATTTGGCACCTTTACCAAATTGATTGGCATGAAGTTTAGTTGGTTTTAAACAAAATTCATTTTGATTCAATGTCAAATATGGCAGCCAATGTTGCTCTTAATGTCTTGTTGGTCCTAAGTAAAAAATCAGACTGGCGGAAATTTCAAGATGGCCACCACAGCTAAAATAGATTTTAAAAATACAATTTTGTAGTGAGAACTTCTCAAAAACCATAAGGGTTACTGATTGGGCACCTTTACCAAATTGATTGGCATGAAGTTTAGTTGGTTTTAAACAAAATTCATCTTGATTCAATGTCAAATACGGACGCCAATGTTGCTCTTAATGTCTTGTTGGTCCTAAGTAAAAAATCAGACTGGCGGAAATTTCAAGATGGCCACCACAGCTAAAATAGATTTTAAAAATACAATTTTGTAGTGAGAACTTCTCAAAAACCATAAGGGTTACTGATTGGGCACCTTTACCAAATTGATTGGCATGAAGTTTAGTTGGTTTTAAACAAAATTCATCTTGATTCAATGTCAAATACGGACGCCAATGTTGCTCTTAATGTCTTGTTGGTCCTAAGTAAAAAATCAGACTGGTGGAAATTTCAAGATGGCCACCACAGCTAAAATAAATTTTAAAAATACAATTTTGTAGTGAGAACTTCTCAAAAACCATAAGGGTTACTGATTTGGCACCTTTACCAAATTGATTGGCATGAAGTTTAGTTGGTTTTAAACAAAATTCATTTTGAATCGATATCAAACATAGCCACCAGCAGACCTCCTTTACATAGAGTTATATAGGAAATCAGGTTGGCTGGAAATTCAAGAAGGCCACAACAGCTAATAATAGATTTTAGAAATAAAAAAAATTGTGGGCGACTACTTCTCAAAAACCATAAATGGCATAGGTTTTGAACCTATACCAAAATGACTGGCTTGCCATGCAGTTGGTTCTAAACAAAATTCATTTTGATTCAATGTCAAACATGGCCGCCAATGGCCATCTTTGTTTACATAGAGTAGTATAGGAAAAAGGTGTGACGACTACTGCTTTGAAACTAACTTACTTGATGGATTTTCCTGAAACTTTACAGGAATGTTACTCTTGATGTCTAGTTGGTCCTAAGTAAAAACCAAGTTGGCCAAGATAGAGAAAACTACTGCGGTTTCGAGAGCAGTGTATTAGACAGAAATTGAAGATTTGGGTGTGCAAATATGAAAAAAAAGAGTACATTTTAGATAAACAGTCTTCTATAAATGTATTCCCAACGTAACAGATGTTGAGAAGGTAAGAATTCCGGGGAAATAATTAGCAAAAAACATAAAAAAAAAAATATATTAAGGGGAATTGCTGAGCCAAAGAGAGGGAAATGTAGGCTATTTTCCTAGGGATAGGACCCGAATATCATCCCGTTAATGTAGGTAAAAAAGCCCTGGATGTGTAAAAGATAAAAGCAGTCCAGGTAAGAATACATTATGTGTTTACATAAGGTATATTAAGCGAACAATATTTGGTACTTTTAGGGAACTGTGTTTAACACTTTTGGAGATCTAGGGAACAGTGTAAATACTTTTAGGGATCTAGGGAACATGAACAAAATACTTTTGGGGATCTGGGGAACAATGGCCATTACTTTAAGGGATCTGGGGAACAAGGATTCCCCCTGGGAGGGCCTCAGATATCCCCCATTTTCTTAAACTATGCATTTTTGGTAAAAACACATACAATCTACAAACATTACTCCCAATGTGTCCAAGACAATATATTCTATACGTTGCTTTCGAAAAAAACACACAGAATACACAACACCGATTGTGTAGGTAGCAGCTTTTGATAATCAAAAATCATCAAATTACCTCCCTGTAAGGATTCCATAGCATCCATAAGAGTATTGCTTGGCAAAATTTGTAACTGTTATAAAGGAATATTTAGTACTCATTGAAGTGCGCTTAAAAACATCAAACATTGTTTAATTAAAGCGCTGTTCAAGCTATCCTATGTCCTCAAAAACTGGCCTATGGGAATACCAGCAATAAAATGGGATACTCTTTTTTTTTTGGTGAGTATATTTAAACCTGTTTGCGTATAATTAAATAAGGTACCAACATTTGGGTTATTCTACCTAAGTCTCAATGCAATTAGCAAATAGTAATATGCAAACACAATTTTCTGTGCACCATCAATAACTATTAATAATGATTTGCAAAAATGCAAATTATTTAGTAAAACTGAAATGCAAGCTATACAGTACACCGGCCTTATCTAAACATACTGACGGTGAGATATTACATGAGTGCCTCTTTAATATTGAATTTATTAATAAAGTATACGATGCGAGGCTGTGCACATCGTTGGAACCCACGTATGCCCTTGGAGTGATAACGTAATCAATCACACGTGATTCTCTCCATTTTATTTGATGAAATAATTATTTCTATCTTTTACCTTTTATTTGAAAAGAAGTGTTGTTGTTGTGTTCAAGCTATTTGTTCGTTTGTAACTTGGTACAATATCTATATGGATTTTATACACACACAATTATCTACAATTATCTCCCTTGACTTTGGTTATTTCAGATATTCACAATGTGCTCCAGCACAATTGTAGCTGTGTGTGCCTTATTCACTATTTTAAAATGTCAGGAATTGTTTATGCAAATAACATAATTATATCAAAAAAGCCAAAGAGCAAACGAAACATCGCTGGTGATAAGAATTAATTGACATACTTTCTCATGTGTTGTAAAGTTCTACAACATGTAGCAACAATTTACTTTCAGGATGTCTTAATTTAGATTTATTTAACACATTTCAACTATTTTTGGATAGAAATTCTAAAAAATAAAAAACAGTTTTCTAACTTTTGATGGAATAGAATTTTACATCGAAAAACAAGTTTTGACGAGTAACGTATTCAATGTAGTTAAAGGTGCTCAAAATGTACTTTCATTGATATACAACTTATTTGTACGTACTACTTAAAAAAACACGCCAAATAACGGCAACACTGCACTACAAAATCGTTTATCAAAACTCTATCCACGCGTTCAGGTCATATAATAATGTGTATGTGCCGATTAAAAATATAACCTTTTCACGGGTTCTTAAAATAAATTTGAATATGCGTAAAATGAATAATGAGTTAGTAACTCTCTTAATTCGACGCTCTGGACAGTTTATGGGTTTGGTCTGCTGGTTAAAGCCGTTTATAGTGTGTTTATAGAGTTTAGCTTCTCAAAACATTGAAGTTATATATATATAACTATATACCTCGTCGTCAGTAGGTTTAGAAACGGTGTACATACGTTGTAAAAATCGGCTGTTGTTGGTGGAATAGCTACTTTTAAATTTTGTCTGAAAAATTAAAGACAACTTTGGCAGAAACAGGCGCCCCAAACAGTAGGTGATTACCAGAGCTTAATGTGGTCACACTTGTTGAAGTCACTCCTCACACGTCTTTGGTTAAGATGAATGTACTCTCAACAGATAGCAAAGTTAATAGTAGGATAAGTAAAAAAAAAAACAATTAAATATTTTTACACGAAACTTACAGTTTATCACATACTTTTCATAAACATCATGTAAAAGCTAAAATACCAAAAAAAAACACAATTATGAAGATGTTTTAAACAGTGTACTATAGTGCAGGAATTGGAACTCATCAATATCAGGCTATTTTTTTTTACATATAACTTGCCATATATTACCTTCAGATATAATTGTCTAGGTTGTGCCAGCCATTAAAACGTAAAAAACATATGTATAAAGTCGTTCTATCAAACTTTGGCTTAAATCTCAAATATTGTGAGTAGCATAATCTATAAATAGAATGTGTACATGTAGTGACCAATCAAATACCATGACCAGGTACGCAAATAACGTATGTATGCATTTAATTTCTACATTGATTATGAACATTGATTTTGTTTCTTTAGAAACAACTTCGACAGGATGTTTTGAGATTTTAATTGATAGCACAAGTTAGCTAAGGATATCAAGGTAACATATTGCAACTTTTATTGTAAAATTAGACTTACAGTATACTGCTGAGTTCTAATTCCTGTTCGATTCACTCTGACGAGCCCTATTAAGACCTCGTCATTTACATTATTTCAGTTTTATGTTTCTAGCTAGGATAATGAGATGAGGTACTGCAAGTTTCATGGAAAAATATGCAGAAGTGCATATCCAACTTTTGAATATGCAGAAGATATCCAACTTTTGTTCCCGGGGACATAATCCTTCAACTTTACTATGAGGCGCTCAAGATTGTCTTACGGTAAACTTCGACTTATAATTTAAACCAAAAACGACAAAAGTCGTTTTCTTCTCTTCAAATTATTTATTCCAAATTATTTATTCACGTACAAAATTATAAGAAATTAAATATATTTGGAACATAATAATTAGCGAAAATGGTTCTATTGGCGTGGTTCATAAAGTATGTTAGATCGATTAAGACTGAAATAATAAGAACAAATGATAAGAACTGTAATGAATACATTTATTTTTTATCACATATATTATAAACACACCGATGTCACATCCACGTCGATGTATCATTGCGTAACTAGCAAACAATCAGTCGACAGGAGTTCTCTATGCGTCTGGTCCGACATATTTGCCCTGGATAAGGGACAGCAGGCATCTCTTGTAGTAGCCGCTACACTCACTGGCAACCGCGTCGTACAGAGGCGTTTCGTAAACCGTCTCATATGCATTCTTGACCCAGACTAAATCCTCCTGAAATTTTAACATATCATTTATTTATGTTGGCGCCCTATAACCTTTTCGTATTGGTGCGCCGTAAAACCACCATTTAATATTTCATATCAAGTTTTTTTCTTTGTGTGTGTATGCGTGTTCGTAAAAGTCCATGTTCATTTTTCCTTTCGAGGCTATATTTCTCTCCGTTTACCCTACACGTCCCCCGACTACGCATTTTGCATGTTTACAGTTTGAATGAACTTTTCTTGAACTTTTCTTTGATATATATTGATGGATCTCTATGTGAATTCAATTCATCCACCCTATCATGTGACTGTTTTCTGTGGTTGTTTCTGGACAATAAAGCGTGTTCTGTACAGACAAGCAGTTTGAGAAATTGTACGAATGCGTTAGAAGTGATGACAAACAGTTGAATTGGATTATTTAACTGCCAAAATTCACCGGTCTACAACATTACCGAGGGATTGCTGGACTAGATTACTTACCTCGGATCTGGAGATGATTAGCCGGATAAGCTCGTCGTCATCAGTCCCGAAACCTGCCATGGCATTGCGTAATCTCTCTGCGAAGTATTTTGCCTTATCCTCTGTTATTTTCACTGAAATAATATTTGATCCACATGTGATATTTTCTACTCATTCTATATGGATGTTTTAATTTGGTATGTATTTTATTCCTGAATGCTATATAACGTCATATGGTCTCATTTGTAATTCCTGTAAACATCCCTGGGTGTTTTGGTATCTTTTTCTTCTTCCAATTAAGGATGGAGTTTTGATGAAACACTGACAGATGCATCTATTTAGATGTGAGTTTCGGTGATTGTTAGCTTATGGATACTTTGTTGTTGTCTTTGTTAATATGTTTAAAGGGGATGAGTAGAGAATATGAAACCAAGTTAAAATGATTTATACACATTTATGTTATTGATTGATGTATATATATATTGAATATCGTGACTTTTATTATATTTTACCGTTTTGTATTTGTGACATATCCACTTAGGCTAATATGTTACTTCCCAATTATTAAATTATCTGCCGTGATATTATAGTACTTTTCAGTGATTCAGATGCGCAAACTGCTTATTGACCAAGACTGTAAAACGTTAAGCAATGCATAGTGCGATTGTTTTTGTTTGTATCGTGTTTTACGTCATTTTCAACACATGTAAGGTTATATATGACGGTCGATTTTTTGTGGTGGAGGCAGACCATCCACTTTTCCTGGGTAGAACCAGTACTGTACACCTCCCGCCATCCGTAAGAATCGACACTTCCTCACTTACAAGTCGAGCTCCCAGTGGGATTCGAACTTGCAGCGGTGAGAGGCGAAGGTTTACAACGCAACGGCGATTGTTGTAAGAACGATAATCAACTATATATTACGAAGGGTGACTTACCTGGCACATATTAATATGTCTGAGGAAAGTAAAAGAAGACAGACCCTCTTCTCCCCATTCCCCCTACCACCATGCCTTTAATATATTCGAGTCATTTAACGTGTGTGAGTATTTGTCTAATCTACCGGAAATACTCACCGATTGCCAAGTATCCATCCTTCAAATCGGAGCTCATCTCGGATTCAATATCCTCCTGAAGACTTACACCTTCCCGTATCGCCTTGTATTGTTCAAATATTTCCCGGAGTTGTGTGTAACTGTTTAGACACAGGACGGAGTTAAAGTTACACTCATCGGTCCCAAACTGTCCAACGCCAGCCTGTCATGTCAGTAAGGATGATAATTTGGTTAACTGGCTGTTTTGCATAACTTACGGCGATTTCAATTTATATAAAGTATATAAATAATCTCTCTCTCCCTCTCTCTCTCTTTCTCACCCACCCACCCAACCCTCCCCGAAGGTATTCCAGACACTTACAGAAAATTCGTAATGAAGGTAAACAAATGAAGGTAAACAATGATATGATAGAAGAAGAAACCATCTAAAATGTTCGACTCGAACTTTTTTCCCCAACCGATATATCCAAACGAGAGATTGTTTAATCATATCTTATGTTCACCTGATTATACGCTATATTAGATACCATTTAAACTGTATGATTATAAACCACCAATGACTGAAATAAAACTGCAATTCCAAAGTATTTTAAAGGGGTGCTAACGTCTTAAGGGTGTAAGTAAAACATGTGGTTTTTTAAGGATCCCCTCCCCTCACATCGCACATACCAAACCCACCAACTAAAAAATAACATACATCAACGAGTTTTTGGGCTTCTTCCCTTGCTTCATCTGTATCCACGCCAGCATCCTCGTTTCGTGCACACGCAGTGAGGGAATACAGCATCCGTCCGAGGTAGCCACTGACGTCATCAGTTATATCTTCTTGTAGTTCCCTGTCGTATACTTAAACAGATTGAAAGCATTTTTTTTAAGAAATCTTTCTTGGCGTAAATAAACCTTGCCCGCACTATATTATATTTTACTTTGAAGTAACTACTTTTCAACTGAAATAAGCATTTGCCTTCCGCAAATTGTACACAAGATATAGTTCCTTCGGAGATATATCAGGATAACAGTTTTAGGCTCAAATGGTTTTTTGGGATGTAAAGTCCCATCAAACGCAAAATAAACGGGTCTGCTAATATCTTGTTACAAGAGCACCAATATCCTGGAGTCAATCCCACTTGAAGTCTACTTGACACCGACACACAGACAATCCAGACATTTTCACCACTTAAATTTGGAGTTATAGGCACCCAGTTGAAGTCTACTTGACACCGACACACAGACAATCCAGACACGTACTTCAATTTCGAGTTATAGTACCCACTTGGTCTACTTGACACCGGCACACAGGCAATCCAGGCACTTTCACCACTTAAATTTCGAGTTATAGGCACCCACTTGAAGTCTACTTGACACCGACACACAGACAATCCAGACACTTTCACCACTTAAATTTCGAGTTATAGGCACCCACTTGAAGCCTACTTGACACCGACTCACAGACAGTCCAGACATCTACACCACTTCCATTTGGAATTATATACACCCACTTGAAGTCTACTTGACACCGACACTCAGACAGTCCAGACATCTACACCACTTCCATTTGGAATTATAGATACACACTTGAAGTCTAGTTGACACCGACACTCAGACAGTCCGGACATCTACACCACTTCCATTTGGAGTTATATACACCCACTTGAAGTCTACTTGACACCGACACTCAGACAGTTCAGACATCTACACCACTTCCATTTGGAGTTATATACACCCACTTGAAGTCTACTTGACACCGACACTCAGACAGTCCAGACATCTACACCACTTCCATTTGGAATTATAGATACACACTTGAAGTCTAGTTGACACCGACACTCAGACAGTCCGGACATCTACACCACTTCAATTTGGAGTTATATACACCCACTTGAAGTCTACTTGACACCGACACTCAGACAGTCCAGACATCTACACTGCAGGCACCCACTTGAAATCTACTTGACACCGACACTCAGACAGTCCAGACATCTATACCAATTCAATTTGAAGTTATAGACACACACTTCAAGTGTACTTGACAAATTCAATTTGTCCAGACATCTACACTACAGGCACCCATTTGAAGTCTACTTGACACCGACAAACAGACAAACAGACAATCCAGACACGTACATCACTTCAATTTGGAGTTACATACACCCAGTCATCGACCCTCCAGAAACCTACACACTTCAATTTCGAGTTACAGGCAGGACACCCGATAGCCGTGAAAATCATACCTCTTATGGTATGGTTTTATATTCTGTACCCCTATCGTCTGTACGAAATACAAATCTATGAGAGCTATGATTCTCACAGCTAGACATCCGATTACTATCAATAAATATGCTTCACCAGAACAATATTACTAGAGTAACGTATTTTGGAAGCGTGTATCACCTTGACTGGACTGAGTGCCCTATCTGCAGGATCTGTGAGAGGTGATGCAAGCTTCTAGACTACGTACTCTAATTCTACTAGTAATGATCCTTTTATTATATACCTTCATAAAAATGCTCGTAAAACAGCACTGTAGAGTAAGTTGTTTATATACAGGTAGGCGAGGACGCAACATGACGTCGACACAATACGAGATATTTTAGTAGGATAGAATGAATGACTGGTGTTTTACGGCACGTCGACACATAGTCCGCAAAAAAACGACGAAAGATGTAGAAATTAAGTAGTAATTAAAAACTAATGTAACTATATAAAGATAAAACTATTAAAAAATAAGGGATGATATGGTAGTAATATAAACTATATATGCAAATCAACAAACGCCCGTCAACGGGTATATAAACAAGTAAAGATACATAACAACACATTACATAGAAGATCTCACATAAGTACTCATTCATTATTGAATTTATTAAACGAGTTGGCCAAATGGTAGAATGCGAGGCTCTTGTCGATCATTATATCATTTTTGCAAACGAGTTTAATAAATTCAATAATGATTGAGAACGAATGTTAGATTATATTTATCACATAACTTTTTTATCGATTTTTAATGCATTTTGCCTGTCGCTTTAACACGCGAAACCGACATAAACCGTGGGAATTGGATCATAGTCATTATCTTTTTTTTTATACAGAGCGTACTAGGCTATTTTCATACTTATATAACTAGTGATATATCGAAAATATAGAATGGTGTTATTCCACTCCCACACCGTAAGTTTATGGAGAGAACTGTAACTAATGTTGTAATAACTTGTAGTTCAATCCATTTGCATATGTTTCTATGAATATTGTGATGTTGAATTGATGTATTGTAACATAAAATATTATTAAACTAAACACCGTAAGTTATGTGATAACATGATTTATATAGTCTGATTTCTTTTAGGAAATCTAAAAATGAGTTATTGACATTGCCTCGTCCAAGTAAAATTTTATAGATCAGTTGCAATCCATAGTATTAAATAACTCTTTCATAGTATTAACGTTGTAGTACCTTTGACGTCTACACATTCCAACAAGATGTGTTTAGTCGGATAGTGAAAGTCAATCATACAGTAACGTTGAAGATTTTTTTATTCCATTGTAAGAAAAAGTACAGTATTGATAGGCATATATAATAAAAAGTAATACTCGCGATCTAGAGGATATAAACAGCTTACTTCTCTTATAACACGCCTTGATTTCTTCGATTTCACTATTATTTCTTGTGCACAGAATCCCGACAAGCGTAAATTCATCAGTACCCGCACCCTGTAATAAAAGATAAAGCGTGAAAACGTGAAAATTACCTGACATTAACTTGAATTTATATCTAAACCCATGTACCAACACCCTGTAAAACAAGATAAAGCGTGAATATTACGCGACATAAACGTGAATTTATATCTATACCCATGTACCCACACCCTGTAATACAAGATTAAGCGTGAACATTACGTGACATCAACGTGAATTTATATCTATACCCATGTACCCACTCCCTGTAATACAAGATAAAGCGTGAACATTACGTGACATCAACGTAAATTTATATCTATACCCGTGTACCCACACCCTGTGATACAAGATAAAGCGTGAACATTACGTGACATCAACGTGAATTTATATCTATATCCATGTACCCACACCCTGTAATACAAGATAAAGCGTGAACATTACGTGACATCAACGTGAATTTATATCTATACCCATGTACCCACTCCCTGTAATACAAGATAAAGCGTGAACATTACGTGACATCAACGTGAATTTATATCTATACCCGTGTACCCACTCCCTGTAATACAAGATAAAGCGTGAACATTACGTGACATCAACGTAAATTTATATCTATACCCGTGTACCCACACCCTGTGATACAAGATAAAGCGTGAACATTACGTGACATCAACGTGAATTTATATCTATATCCATGTACCCACACCCTGTAATACAAGATAAAGCGTGAACATTACGCGACATCAACGTGAATTTATATCTATATCCATGTACCCACACCCTGTAATACAAGATAAAGCGTGAACATTACGCGACATCAACGTGAATTTGTATCTATATCCATGTACCCACACCCTGTAATACAAGATAAAGCGTGAACATTACGCGACATCAACGTGAATTTATATCTATATCCATGTACCCACACCCTGTAATACAAGATAAAGCGTGAACATTACGTGACATCAACGTGAATTTATATCTATATCCATGTACCCACACCCTGTAATACAAGATAAAGCGTGAACATTACGTGACATCAACGTGAATTTATATCTATATCCATGTACCCACACCCTGTAATACAAGATAAAGCGTGAACATTACGTGACATCAACGTGAATTTATATCTATTGCCATATACCACACCCTGTGATGCAAGACCCTAACCCTACCCCATGCGTGAATTCATCCATACGAGTTGCCTACAAAGTGACAATGATGGCAAATCAGCGTGAATTCATCCATACGAGTTCCCTATAATACAAAGTGACAATGATGGGAACTCAGCGTGAATTCATCTATACAAGTTCCCTATAATACAAAGTGACAATGATGAAAATGGACGACATTATTACTCTCATAGTAAACCTTCCCTCAATCGGACACAATCTGTGAAAAATATATTAGTATTATTAAACATAAATAATGTATTCATTCGCAGCAACGCACAGAACTAGCAAGTGCTCCCGATATTAAATTGAAATAGGGATGCAGTTTGTATATTTAAAAGTTTTAACAGAAGCGTTATAAAACTCACTGGTTCATTTTCCACCAATGTCGAAATACCGAGGTTATCGTAACGACTATACGGATATATCAGTTGTCAACAACTAAATAAGAAAGTATATCGGTTGGAGAGTATACTTACTTTCATCGCGTCTTGGAGCAGTTTGGCGTCATACTCCCTGGGGGGCATCATCATACCCACGAGCGTTTGTTCCAAATCCCCAGTACACTCACTGATCAAATCATCCAATAGCGGCTGCAATTTTAATACTCATGAACGTTTAATGCGATGAGGGTGTGGGGTGTGGTGGGTGTGGTGGGGGTGGGGGGGGGGGGGAGTCATACAATGGGGGGGGGGGGGGGGGTCATACAATGGTACACTGCGATCTCGGGAATGTTCATTTAACATATCAATGCCACGTTCATTGAATTGTTAACATAATTCATATTCGCTCCCCATGGTCGCTACATTTGGATTTCTATGTTGTTAAAATTCCATCTAATAAACTCTAACTAATATTGAAGCACGTATGCAACATATCACCTTGATATTTACTAACATTACATCCGTTCCGAATCAAATGACTACATTACATTTGACCCCAAATACAGATATTATCGCAGTAGTGTTGTTTGGCGGTAAAAGGTATATCAGTACATCCAATTAATAGTGTTATCTACATCCCACAAGGATTGTATTACTTTCATAGATCCTGTTTCATCCTTAAACACATGTTACGTGTTTGCGTGTTTTTGGTTGACGGTGTTCTATGCATCACATTTCCTGTTCGATGTTATACACCTGTTCCAAGTGAAACTATTAAACGAACTGATGCAGATTTGGCAGTAAATACAAAACAAGACAAGAAAAACTTGATGCAAAGCATCAATTCGGCGCCAAAATTTTGAAGAAATAAAACATACGTTATTAAATAACAGTACACGTGTTTATCAGTTATTTTAACTATCTTATCATCAGTACTAAACCTTGGTATATTTAGTGGTCATGGACATAATATTAACAAACGTTGCTATGTTGACTTGGTTAAATGTATTTTGAATTAACTAGGTCATTCAGACAATTTTCCAAACGGCCCGGCCAGACATCACGGCTGTCCACTATGACCTGCCCAGGCTGTGTAAGAGCAGCCCGGCCAGACATCACGGCCGTCCACTATGACCTGCCCAGGCTGTGTAAGAGCAGCCCGGCCAGACATCACGGCCGTCCACTATGACCTGCCCAGGCTGTGTAAGAGCAGTCCGGCCAGACATCACGGCCGTCCACTTTGACCTGCCCAGGCTGTGTAAGAGCAGCCCGGCCAGACATCACGGCCGTCCACTATGACCTGACCAGGCTGTGTAAGAGCAGTCCGGCCAGACATCACGGCTGTCCACTATGACCTGCCCAGGCTGTGTAAGAGCAGCCCGGCCAGACATCATAGCTGTCCACTATGACCTGCCCAGGCTGTGTAAGAGCAGTCTGGCCAGACATCACGGCCGTCCACTATGACCTGCCCAGGCTGTGTAAGAGCAGTCCCGCCAGACATCACTGTGTGTAAGAGCAGTCCGGCCAGACATCATGGCTGTCCACTATGACCAGCCCAGGCTGTGTAAGAGCAGTCCCGCCAGACATCACTGTGTAAGAGCAGCCCGGCCAGACATCATGGCTGTCCACTATGACCTGCCCAGGCTGTGTAAGAGCAGTCCCGCCAGACATCACTGTGTAAGAGCAGCCCGGCCAGACATCATGGCTGTCCACTATGACCTGCCCAGGCTGTGTAAGAGCAGCTCGGCCAGACATCACGGCCGTCCACTATGACCTGCCCAGGCTGTGTAAGATCAGTCCCGCCAGACATCACTGTGTAAGAGCAGCCCGGCCAGACATCATGGCTGTCCACAATGACCAGCCCAGGCTGTGTAAGAGCAGTCCCGCCAGACATCACTGTGTAAGAGCAGCCCGGCAAGACATCACGGCTGTCCACTATGGCCTGCCCAGGCTGTGTAAGAGCAGTCCCGCCAGACATCACTGTGTAAGAGCAGCCCGGCCAGACATCATGGCTGTCCACTATGACCTGCCCAGGCTGTGTAAGAGCAGTCCCGCCAGACATCACTGTGTAAGAGCAGCCCGGCCAGACATCATGGCTGTCCACTATGACCTGCCCAGGCTGTGTAAGAGCAGCTCGGCCAGACATCACGGCCGTCCACTATGACCTGCCCAGGCTGTGTAAGATCAGTCCCGCCAGACATCACTGTGTAAGAGCAGCCCGGCCAGACATCATGGCTGTCCACTATGACCAGCCCAGGCTGTGTAAGAGCAGTCCCGCCAGACATCACTGTGTAAGAGCAGCCCGGCCAGACATCACGGCTGTCCACTATGACCTGCCCAGGCTGTGTAAGAGCAGCCCGGCCAGACATCACGGCCGTCCACTATGACCTGCCCAGGCTGTGTAAGAGCAGTCCGGCCAGACATCATGGCTGTCCACTATGACCAGCCCAGGCTTTATTTGGATGATACTCTATATAGAAAATGTTTACATTTTAATACAAGAAAAACTTGATGCAAAGAGTCTGCGCTCATAAATCTACTTTCGTTTTCAATACATTTGTCTGCATTTGACAGTCAAAATGAAGCATTACAAAATTAGCGATTTCCCGTAAACGAAATTTAAATGCCAAAACTTTCCGATATATCATCGTATTTTCTCATTTCTTAGCAACATTTAATGTAATTTGCCAATAATAATTAATCAAAACGATTTAAAAATGAGAACAATGTGAAAACATTTGAAACGCAGATATTACGATCGATAAATTTCGTTAAATTTTTCTAAAATTCGTATTACGCATTTAACCGTTTGATTTTATAATCAGCCTCGTTTTCAGTCAAAATACAGGGAGACATCGTTTTAATGAAATGATTTTGTATAATTTTTGAATTATTGGTGCATCATTTCTTACAGAAATTCAAGAAATCGCTAAGCAGTTTTATCTCTTGTGTTTTATATCTTATTCTGGTGCGTTTATAGCATGCTTTAAATGCCATTTAAACATTTTTAATTACAATCCAAACATACTCAACTATCAGCCCTTTTGATTCCCCATGCCTAAGGTCAAAGTACTACCACAGTATGTCCGGGCGCCGAACAATCATGACTACAAAACAAGATCAAGTCTACAGAACTAGAAAACGTCTACGGGGCAAGATCAAGTTTTAAAAACAAGATCAATCTCTACCCAGAGTTGTCTTTCCTTGCATACACATACATTACATTAAATTACTAACTTCAAATATATAGGCCTATAAAAATGTAGAAAACAAGTCGTGTTACTTTCGACTATTTACGTGTCAATCTGGCGGTGACGCGGTATTCTGTTCGCCATTTTGATATTTTAGCTATGGTCATGTGACAAATTATCATCTGATCGCAGACGTTGACAGCGGCCTCTGGGAGAGATCGCAAGATCAAGTCTACAGAACAAGAAAACGGCTACAGAGCAAGGTCGTGTCTACAAAACAAGATCATGTCCACAGAACAAGATCATGTCCACAGAACAAGATCATGCCCACAAAACAAGATCAAATCTACAGAACAAGAACATGTCTATAGATCACGATCACGTCTACAAAACAAGATCATGTCCACAGAACAAGATCATGCCCACAAGACAAGATCATGTCTACAAAACAAGATCAAATCTACAGAACAAGAACATGTCTATAGATCACGATCACGTCTACAAAACAAGATCATGTCCACAGAATAAGGTCCAGTCTAAAGAACAAGAAAACGTCTACAGAGCAAGCTCGTCTACGATACAATAAGATTATGTCCACAAAACAAGATCAGGCACATATTACAAGATACCAATACAAGATCGCGTATATAAAACAAGATCCCATCCACAGAAAAATATCGCATCTACAGACGGACAGACGACAAGATCTTGATGAAACGGACAATCGGAAACCGAACTTTTAGGCCGGAGGATTGAAAAGAAACATTCGACGAGGTAGACCGATCAAATCCCTGGTACATACATATGATATAGACATGAAGTAACGAAATAAATATGCAAGAAAAGTGTTGAACTTAAGAAAATGGGTCAAACACTACATACAGGTTACGTCGTTATGTAAGCCTGAATAAAACCCACCTTTCCATAGGCTTGTGCGTATTTTTCCTTCAGTACCATTCTCTCGGCATTGTTAAGATTAACCAGCACTTCTACAATGGCCTCTTCGTTGGTTCCTACATAAAAGTAAATAACAAGTTATGCTTTAAAGACATGCACTCTCATTTGAGTCATAGTTCACCCTAAACAAGCTAGGTGAATATACTTTTGTTCAATTCGCACTTATGTAACATTGTATCATACGACCACGATAAATATATGATAGAGGAATGCGTGGTCCAGTGGTACAGCTTTGGACGCCGGATTCAGAGGTCGTGGGTTCGATCCTCTCTGTGGTCGTAATTTATCCTTGAGTGAGAAACATTGCTTAGTACTGTTCTACACAGGAAGCCATCGAGCGGGATTAATATATGTTGAAAGAACGTGTTTCTCAGTCGATGTTTAAACTATTAAAATGTATGATAATTTCAAGCCATGCAGAACGCACATACTAAAATAAGTTTAGCAAGACTTTTTGCAAATCTAGCTTAAAGAAAAGAATGTAATTTTATAATAAAATTATGTAGTTTTTTAGTTCATTGGCATGACATATGATGTTCTTTTTTATTTATAATGTTTGATCCTTCATAAATATCAGAGATATCTGCCATGTTGTTAAAACAGCTTATTTCCTACAAAAAATATAAGCATATTATCAAGAGCATATTAAAACTTTATTAAATAAATGTTTTTGAGTTAAACGTGTTTACAAATGAAGCACCAACAGTAATGCGAACGCCAAATTGCGAATTCGAACAGAAAAATGTAAGTTAAAATGGGGGATAATTCAGGTAAAATAGAAGGCAGAGTTATGGTTCTTGTCATATAACATTGTATAATGATAATGAACATGTGTGCCAAGTTTCAAAGCTTTCCGACATTTCCTTTTTGAGAAATGAGGAAAAACAAAATCTTTAACCAACAACTTCAAAACGTCAAAACACAGAGGAGACAGACGGAAATCGCCAAACTATAAGTCTGGATATGCTACGCAATCCGGATAAAACCGAAATAATATCCGGATAAAACCGAAATAATAACTGATAATAATCTTGTCATTATAACAAAAAAGAACAGAATTTTTAAATTTTAGAATTACCTGCCTTAACGTTGAAATAATAACGAACTGATAATTCCTGTAAAGCAGTTACATTAATAGATAATTATGTCCAAAACTGGTCAACCGACCTTGAAACGAATAGAGTGCTAACTCTTTACAAATCTGTTAAACATCATTTTGAATATGACAATTATCTAGATGTATTGCATACCAGGCGCGATCGCAGTGTGGTAACCAGATTACACTTGTCCTCTCATAGTTTATTGATCGAGACGGGGAGGTATTCTCGTGAAAGGTTAGAAAGACATGAACGGATATGTTAAATATGTAACACTGATGATATAGAGGACGAGTTCCTGTTTATAATACAATCAGAAGTAAATATATAAAACTATATTATAGCCATAGGCCTAGTATGTTTAAATTCATTGCTCTCCTTCAGTCAACAAACAAAAAAGATGTTATCAATTTTAGCAAATATATCTCAGAAGCTTTCTCTTTAAGACGTACCATGATAAATAACTTATAATCTCGTTCATCCTCACTATAATACAATTGTTCTATTGTACCGTATTAGATATTAGATTTTGATTCCTATATATAAATTATTTTTTTCTCCATGATATATTTCCTTTTTTTCTTCTTTTTTTTCCATATTAATGCATAAATTAATGAACCTGTACTAATCTTGTTATTGTGGTCAAATTATATTGTAAAATGTATGTTTATATGATGAAAAACTATGTAATAGATTAAGTCAATAAAATTTCTTCTTCTTCTTTTTCTTCTTCTTTAAAACATTTTGATATATTGCCCCACGTAAATATCGTTTAAAAAGAATGCCCTGCATAAACTTGATAATTATGTTAATTTCATTGTTCATGAACGCAGCACTAGAATCGGTTCAATGGGATTTACCAAGTGTTATTTACTTGCTTAACTTAGAATCATTATATATTATACAATAGGATTATTACTAGAGTAACGTGTTCTGGAAGTTTGTATCGCCTCGAGTAGGTAAATGACAGATCAATGATCTCACGAGAGGCGGAAGACATATAGCATACTATATAAATAACATACACTAAATTAACACAGTTTCTTTCATACTGGGTAGATACATACAGTTGACATTTATACTTATTTTAAATGCCAATAAAACATTTATTCTTCAACATAATTTGCTGAAATATTCAACACGTTCTTTCAAGCGTGACTGAATGCAATCCGATTATCAATTTAAATTTTATTTGGTGACTGTCAAAAATGCTCGGAAGCTAGATTCCGATACAAGAGTCCATTCGGTTTACGTTCCAATCCGACGGACGAGGCTCGGGAGTCGAAGACCTATTCCCAACGCTAAATGATCACTGAAAAGCCATGGAAAGCTTGCTTTTTTACTGCTAACATGCTACATGGCGGATGAGCTTAGGTATATATAAAGTGAGGCCCGAGTAATGTAACGAATGAATGTTGTTTGACGGCTATGAAAAGCATATGGTATATTGAACAGTATCTAGAAAACAGTATATACTTCAAATTACTTTTATGAAGAAAAACAGAAAGAAAATTAACAAGTAAGCTGTACTAAGCACAAAACTGGGTTGATAATTCATAGTTTTTAGAATAATAACACACCAAAACACAGCTAATGAAACACCTGCTTTTATGTTTTAATATGTTGGTTTCATACAAAAGCTGTATTTGTAGAGCCTCATCAACTGAAACAAAATTGAATACCACCATTTTCTCATGCGGTTGTATGTCTAACAGTGATTTACAGTTACCTATACACATTTTCTACTCCCCCAAATACAATAGGCTGGCAATAGGTCCTTAAATACCTTACCCATGGGCACACCGAAGAAACCCAATGAGCCATGCAATCCACCGAGCCACATGTCGTAAAGTGCGCGTTATTTATTACACACAATTGAGCAAACAATTTACCAAATCCGTCCATGGCCTCTTTCAGCGTCTCAGCGGCCTGATTGGCTTCCTCATCCGTAAAGTTTCGATCTCCAAGCACAGTAGCCTGTAATACAGAATTTAGTGATACAATATGATCAGTACTAGAGAAACGCTGGCGCTTTCAGAAGATTTATTGTAGTGATGATCATTTTATTATATTTATTATACACCTAAAATTACAGCACATGTCTTTATTTTATGAACAGGTATGCGAAGACGTGACAATAAGTTTAGCAAGTAAATTGCATGGCAAATTCATTTGCGCATATTCTAGGCTATGTGTGGCACAGGTCATTAACAATATAATTAACATAATGAGCAGATATATGCAGGGCATTGTGTTTGAAACGAAATCTGCGAAATCTGCGGGAAAAAATAACAAACTGTTTTAATCTACCTGTTTTACAGATATTATAATTCGTTCTTATTTCAAAGTAAAGAGAGGTAATTTCAATTTTTAAAAACTTTGGTTCGTTATTGCATTATAATGACACGTTTAGTATCCCTTGATTTTGGGTTTTTTACAACTCGAACCCCAGAACTGTTATTTAGTGACGTTTGACCATGTACTTTATCATATTGGTATTTTTATATATGAAATACGCCGTTTTAACTAAATGGGAGATAACTATGATACTTACATTGAATCACAACTAATTAGTGAAAGAGAATATCACCCTATGTCATGCAAATGTTTTATAATACTTCACACTATAAAATAGTATTCAATTTCTTTGTAAATGTACATAAGGACTTAGAAAGCTAGTGATATACATCAGAAAACTCTGGTAGCTTTAGATACATCTTTTTGAATTCCATGGTCAGTAAATAAAGGTAGGTACTAAATATATAGTATTGATATATACATAAAATGTACTGAAAATAACGTACACCACAATTCAATGAACCAACCAACCATCATTATTTCAGAATTTATTAAACTAGTTGGCATACACGATATGATGAGATGGTTTGCAGAGCAATATATCATTTTTACAAAACAAATAAAATAATTATATATATATATATATATATATTTATATGCTTTTGAATCGAACGTTGTTTTTCAATGCAATGCTAGTATTATACGATAAACTAATGTTGTATGTTCTTTCAAAAACGCGTGTGCAAGACCGTAACACCGCTAGCTTAATTTAAGGTTGATCTATTGCAATGGTGGTTGTAAAGATCTTACGCAAGGACAGAGTGAACATGCTTATTGTTCAGAAGACGTCGGTTGTACTCGTATGTCCTTTCATAGCGTTATTTTATATGTATATTACAACATGTGTAATAATACCAAAATACTCAACTATAATATACGAGATTCATTACTGCATGTGGTAGTATCGCTTGTTGGTCCGTACTCTTATGAATAACTCCAACAAATGATGTCATATGATATGTATAAAAGAACCTTACAACCCTTTTGGTTTTGTATGAACAACTATTAAACTTTAAATTATGCGAATATGTTACTCACTTTGGCCGGCAAAATATTCAACTCGTTTCATGTGAAACCATCTGTTTTGGACCTTACTGTGTATTTATACCTCATACAGAGCGTTTTGAACTAAACTGAATTGAATTGTATAGACCCACCAAGAGCTAAGGTCATATGACGACTTTCCAGCTCCTACTGGTGCCCCAGGTGCCCCTTCGGGCATTTTTCTTTCACGGGTCGGCACCTATGTAGAACCACCGACGTTCCGCAAGCCAGCTGGATAGCTTCCTCTCATAAAGATTCCTAGACACATGAGGGATCGAACCAACAGCGGTGAGTGATTTCAAGTCAGAGTCTCTAACCACTAGGCCACGGACGCCCCTAGTGCGTTTTATATAGGACATATTACGCAGATACATCTATTAATATCTGCATGTGTAGAAACAATTTGTGATCAACAAAGGACACAACCTTCGAACGACCAAGGACATAGCCTTCAGGCCAACTAAGATCAAAGCCGCACTGAACTATGATGACTGTCACACGGACGCATCCACATCCCCATAAAATGGTGTATTAACATTCGATGATAAATGTGACAGAACATCATAACACACTATAACATACACACATGCACAAACACTTATTATATACATGTACATGTACATGTAAACGTGTATATACTTATAGCTTATTATGGGAAGGATCAAGTCAAGGATTTGGCTATCCAGATACCATATACATGTAAACACAGGTACAACGAACGTTTCCGACCTTTATAAATATGATAAAATGAACTGAGAATAATATTGTATCAGGGAGATCATTAAATTCGCAACGGTACATTTCGGACAACGGGATCTAAAATAGCACATATTTATCATTTCGTCAAATTAAGGTGTTATTTCAGAAAATCGGGAGCACTAATTCGTATACTCTAGTTCACTTTACTGAGGATATTGTTGTTTAAACGCATGTATCTCATTGTACCATTTTCAAGGCTGGGGATGACGAAAAACAGAACAAATTGAAATATCAAATTACACAAATAGCCTTATAAAGCAAGTTTTAATTTATTCCTAGTGCCTGTACCACTACAAACATCTCCACTCTGCTAACTTCTTGTCTTAAAGTTAAATATCACGAAAACTGTATTTTACTAAGCTTATGATACTCCCCGATTAATTTGTGTTTGAGCAATACTAAAGTTCAGAGACGTTCTTTATAGAATGTACAATAATTGCTTTTATTTGCGGACCTTGTTCTTTTCGTGCACTGGCACGGGGTTCTCGAGTGGAGTGAAGTTTAGGTATATGCGGGTACTACACGTGTCTTGGTCATTGGGCAATCGACTCGCAGTCGGTTAAGTTGGGCGTGGTTCTGTTTATTTCTTATTGATTTGGTACTTTAAGGACGATGCAGTTACCCGACCTGCAGTCTAATTGTATTAAGTTGTTATCATTTCAAATATTTACATTCATATTCTTTCTTTCATTGTGTTCACCTTGACGATGAATAGTATATATTTGTTTCATGTTTCAATTGAAGTGTTTTAGATAAGCATATAGCACCACCAGACGTGAACATCCCGTAGTAATACGGCATGGTACGGTTATTTAAGCAAACATTAAGGGTTTTATTAAATTGTCACCAATTTCGTGGTCTATATGTTTTGAAAATTAATGTATAAGTTGAAATTAAATATGATGTATGCACGAAATTAACCGACTGCAGGATCGTTAGTTGTTGTTTTCATTTATCACAATAAAAACAACTGGTATAGGAAAATAATTATTTATTTTTGGACGAACGTAGTGAGGCAGAAAATAAGCGTAAATCCTATGACTTGTCCACACTATATACGATCTAACAACAGGACCTTATAAATAACAAGCCGATTGCATTTATTCAAAAGACATTTGCCAGAGAAAAAAACATACTACATATGAACAGAGAGAAACGAAAGAGTGTGCGAAATTTGTAACACTAACGATATTGAAGACGAGTACCATTTTATTTTGATCTGTACTACTTACTCTAACATAAGAAACAAATACATTCCTAAATATTACACAACCAGACCAAGCATGTTTAAATTTGTGGAATTGTTGCAGTCATTAAACAAAAAGATTATTCTTAGTTTAAGTAAATTAATTTCCGA
>JAWPHD010015824.1:0-53164 GCA_037043455.1 Cyrtodaria siliqua
TTAGTATCGCATATAACCACCTGATGGTGTGTCGAGTATTAGTATCGCATATAACCACCTGATGGTGTGTCGAGTATTAGTATCGCATATAACCACCTGATGGTGTGTCGAGTATTAGTATCGCATATAACCACCTGATGGTGTGTCGAGTATTAGTATCGCATATAACCACCTGATGGTGTGTCGAGTATTAGTATCGCATATAACCACCTGATGGTGTGTCGAGTATTAGTATCGCATATAACCACCTGATGGTGTGTCGAGTATTAGTATCGCATATAACCACCTGATGGTGTGTCGAGTATTAGTATCGCATATAACCACCTGATGGTGTGTCGAGTATTAGTATCGCATATAACCACCTGATGGTGTGTCGAGTATTAGTATCGCATATAACCACCTGATGGTGTGTCGAGTATTAGTATCGCATATAACCACCTGATGGTGTGTCGAGTATTAGTATCGCATATAACCACCTGATGGTGTGTCGAGTATTAGTACCGCATATAACCACCTGATGGTGTGTCGAGTATTAGTATCGCATATAACCACCTGATGGTGTGTCGAGTATTAGTATCGCATATAACCACCTGATGGTGTGTCGAGTATTAGTATCGCATATAACCACCTGATGGTGTGTCGAGTATTAGTATCGCATATAACCACCTGATGGTGTGTCGAGTATTAGTATCGCATATAACCACCTGATGGTGTGTCGAGTATTAGTATCGCATATAACCACCTGATGGTGTGTCGAGTATTAGTATCGCATATAACCACCTGATGGTGTGTCGAGTATTAGTATCGCATATAACCACCTGATGGTGTGTCGAGTATTAGTATCGCATATAACCACCTGATGGTGTGTCGAGTATTAGTATCGCATATAACCACCTGATGGTGTGTCGAGTATTAGTATCGCATATAACCACCTGATGGTGTGTCGAGTATTAGTATCGCATATAACCACCTGATGGTGTGTCGAGTATTAGTATCGCATATAACCACCTGATGGTGTGTCGGGTATTAGTATCGCATATAACCACCTGATGGTGTGTCGAGTATTAGTATCGCATATAACCACCTGATGGTGTGTCGAGTATTAGTATCGCATATAGCCACCTGATGGTGTGTCGAGTATTAGTATCGCATATAACCACCTGATGGTGTGTCGAGTATTAGTATCGCATATAACCACCTGATGGTGTGTCGAGTATTAGTATCGCATATAACCACCTGGGCCGAGTTGTTCAAAGATCGGTTAGCTTAATCCTTGGTTAGTGTAAACTTTCAAAGTACATTTTCTCATAAAAATATGTTTTGTACTACTATCAGTCTTTAATTTGCATTTCTTCTAAACATAACGCGTTCACATGTTCAATTTCTGTTAGAAATATTCATTTATCGGAAATTCAGAGAGATTTGAAATTCTGACTTAACGCTCGGTTAAGTTAACCGATCTTTGAACAACTGGGCCCTGATGGTGTGTCGAGTATTAGTATCGCATATAACCACCTGATGGTGTGTCGAGTATTAGTATCGCATATAACCACCTGATGGTGTGTCGAGTATTAGTATCGCATATAACCACCTGATGGTGTGTCGAGTATTAGTACCGCATATAACCACCTGATGGTGTGTCGAGTATTAGTATCGCATATAACCACCTGATGGTGTGTCGAGTATTAGTATCACATATAACCACCTGATGGTGTGTCGAGTATTAGTATCGCATATAACCACCTGATGGTGTGTCGAGTATAAGTATCGCATATAACCACCTGATGGTGTGTCGAGTATAAGTATCGCATATAACCACCTGATGGTGTGTCGAGTATTAGTATCGCCTATAACCAGGTGTGTCGAGTATTAGTATCGCATATAACCACCTGATGGTGTGTCGAGCATTAGTACCGCATATAACCACCTGATGGTGTGTCGAGTATTAGTATCGCATATAACCACCTGATGGTGTGTCGAGTATTAGTATCGCATATAACCACCTGATGGTGTGTCGAGTATTAGTATCGCATATAACCACCTGATGAGTTAATTAAAACAACTCCGTTAAAAAGTGACCCGACTTGTAAACCACTGTTGACATTTGATTGCTATGTACACGATACGCGAACTGTAAATAAACCATTTGGCCCTGCAAGTGATGCATAAGCTCAGTATTCACGGGGCACAATTAGTTCTCATGTGGTATTGAAATTACTTATTTGACATACGTTTCTTCAATTTTTTGTTCTATTTTATTGATTGTATGGCCTTATTCCCTAACTTATAAGACTTCCGAAAACCATGTTAACATTGTTTTTTAAGTTTCAATAAGAACCGAACAGAATTGTATTCAACTAGTACCTCTTGGTCACCATGAGTTTTACACAATATGTTTAAGTGAACAGTATAATACAATTATTATACACTTTTTATATACTTTATAAATAGAAAATAAACAATACTGAAACACAAATAACACAAAACAACATGCGAGTGATTATAAAATACATATACCTTGTAGTACAAAATGAACTTAAGGAATGTTTAATAAAACAGTTCTTTGGTCAAATGCTCTTTTGATGTATTTAGCCGAATTTATTAGTTCGTTCTTTTTTTTATTAATTCACATAGTATTATAAAGCTCGGATGTTTATAATATTGTTTCAATAAGAAACTGCTTCTAATAAGCATGTATTGGTTTGCTCGATATGTCAATTGCAAACAGGCAGTTGTGATAATTGATCACAGAGATGAAAGGCCCTGGGCACCATTATACGTCGGCATACACTGAAACCTGGCTTGGTCTCATTAGCCTGGCGTGATATAAATTGGTCCCTTGGTACAAGTTAAGGTCAGATCAGAGGTCCTTTAACTTGAAGGTAATCAATGTGTGCTATCATCTGGTGTTGTTATTTCAAATGTTGGGTCAATCTTAGGTTTTCTAAGGTCATGTATGTTATTTCTTCGTGGCCATTGTCTCCTATTACTGTAAGTAGATGGCCCATGGGACAGCGTTGATGTACGGAACATGTTGGCAATTTTAGAGTAATTAGATAGTTAAAATAATGAAACTCCACATGTCTTAATTAAAGGGACGCATGCCAATCTTGAGTTTTTAGGCAAACATGAAGATGTGCACTTCGATTTGTGTATCCTGCCTCATTTTGACTTTAAAACTCTTTGCATATAATTAAATACAAATTTGAGATTTCAATTTGCTTCGTTATTCTACTCTTTTTTTTAATATATTATTGGTGCGATGTTATCAAAAGTTAGTTATATGTGAAAACAATTGCTTTGAACTATTTATTGCAAATATGCAAGCTATGTTGAAAAACTAACGGGACGTCGTGAGTTTTAATCAAATCAAGATTACTCTGTGTCCCTTTAAAGGGCAGACTGCTGTAGGAACTACACCAAGTTATTTACAGTACACAGTAGAAGCTAAATGATATCTAGTCTTGGTCATCTTCGACGCTTAATTGTTGAAAAGTATAAACGTCTTGACCCTTTGTGCAGAAACATATTTGAAACCGGAAGCATATGCCCGTAATTATTGTTTGTTATTAAAGTAATATAATGATGAAGTTTCCCTCTTTGTTTATTGATTAATTTAGTGTCTTTCCGTCGTTATCCTATATCTAAGATAGAAGTTGCGACTGTAACAGCCAATCAGAAACGATACCTGAATCTCGGTAACATGTTTACCACGTCACCTTATTTTAGAAGAAAGATTCTAGATGTTTGTCTTGAAAACAAGCAAGCGTCGCAGATGATCTAGACTAAATGCGGTCTGCTACAAAAATACAAGGATATTAGCCTGGTAACCAATCACTACGCAATTTTTTAAACAATTAGAGCTATTTATAGATACAGAAAAAATCCAATTTCGGACAGTTTAGGATAATGAAAAGTATTCAGTAAGATACTTAATAAATATAATGTAAATATTTTGATAACTGAATTCTGTATAGGGTATTGTTAAATGTATTTACCTGTCAAGTTTTATGGTTTAATATGTATTTACCTGTCAAGTTTTATGGTTTAACATGTATTTACCTGTCAAGTTTTATGGCTTAAAATTGCTTTATTATTTAAAGATCTGTGATTAAACCTCTCTGAGTAGCAGTATGAATAAATAGTATTTTTTTCTCTGGGACTATGTGGTTCTTTTTATACTGATCCTGGGGTAAATTAGACCGGTTGTTTATGTAAAACAGCTTAACGTTTGCACGATAAATCACATTTAATAATGGAAACAAATAACATTTCGGACATAGTGAGTATCTTAACATTAATAAAACTTGTAACCCTTCTTGTTGTTAAGGCGTCTGTTGAGAAATGACATGTAATCGCACGAGGTAATGTGTTAACATTTTAAAACCAATGACACACGTGCCCTCTGTAAGCTTTAAGCTTTCATTTAATTCCTAATTATGTTATATGTATGCATCTCATATTGTCGATTTGTAATTTTGTCAAACTATCATTTAAAGAATCAATAATTAATTAGATCATAGAGATTAACTTACAACTCATGATACTTGTATTACTGTGTAGATACTGTGTTACTGTGTAGTTTTTTGTTACTGTGTAGCATTTGTTATTGTGTAGCCTTTTGCTAATGTGTAGTATTTTGTTAATGCGTAGCCTTGTACATGTGTTACTGTGTAGCCTGGTGTTATTGTGCAACCTTTGTTACTGTGCAGCATTTTGCTTCTGTGTAGCCGTTGTTACTGTGTATCCTTGTACATATGTTACTGTGTATCCTTGTACATCTGTTACTGTGTAGCCTTGTACATCTGTTACTGTGTATCCTTGTACATATGTTACTGTGTATCCTTGTACATATGTTACTGTGTAGCCTTGTACACCTGTTACTGTGTAGCCGTGTACATGTGTTACTGTGTAGCCTTGTACATGTGTTACTGTGTAGCCGTGTACATGTGTTACTGTGTAGCCTTGTACATGTGTTACTGTGTAGCCGTGTACATGTGTTACTGTGTAGCCTTGTACATGTGTTACTGTGTAGCCGTGTACATGTGTTACTGTGTAGCTTACTTTTCAAATGAGCACATTCTGACTATGGACGGACATGGCCAATATATTGCATTGACTTTGGCTGTGCAATCATAACTGTATGTGCAATAACCCATAGTGTACCATTCAATTGTGTACCATTCAATTGTGTACCATTCAATTCTACTTGAGACTACACCCATTAAAGTGAGCAGCAAGGTCAGAACACTGATACCAGACTAGTTAGGCCAAGCCATGTTTCAGTGTATGCCTTATATACTCACTTTATGTATTATTAAACGATAGGATGGTTGATGTTTTAATTTTCACAGGAACGTCAATGATGCCATTTACGGTATGTCGCCATCCATAATGCACAATTATATATCGATCAGTGTCTGTCTACCTCCAGCGCTTTTCCTGTAATCGAATAGACGTCTGTTACTGTTTATTGCTACTGTCTTTGCTATTGCTGCTGCTGCTGATGATGATGATGATGTTATTGACCATAGTGCAGACGGTGTTGACGATGTTGTTGTTGTTGTTGTTGTTGATGATGATGATGATGATGATGATGATGATGATGATGATGATGATGATGATGATGATTTTGATGATGATGATGATGATGCGTTCGTGTTAAATTCCATGTTACTGTGTCATTTGTTATTATTCTTTATTATTTCGTTATCAAACGTTGCATATGTTAAAGTAGTTATCCCGCCAACAAAGCCAAATTTTACAAAATATGTACACCGTTTCTAAACCTGTTGACGACGAATACACATATAGTTTACATGTTTTGAGAATCCCAAATATATAGACACAATATAAAGGCATTAAACGACCAGTACAAACACCAAAACAAAACTCTAGCGTCGAAGTAAGAGTTACCAACACAGGTTTTTTAATAACCTTTGAATAAACCTTTACTTTTAATCGGTACATATGCATTATTATATGACCTGGTTTATGACCTGAACACCTGGACAGAGTTTTAATAAAAGGTTGTGTAGTGTAATTGTGCTGTTATTTGGCGGGTTAAATCTTTACGTAATTCACAAGTACCAATATCCAAAGGTGAAGGTTATTTTCAATGTCACAGTGTGGCTTCAAAGGTCAAATTTAACAATATTTCGTTTTTTCTTTTCTTTTTTTTCTTCTTTATTTTTCTTTTTTTTTTCTTCGTATTTTCATATTTCTTGCTGAAACGTTGCATATGCATTATTCATTGTTCATTGACAACAATTGCCATACCAATTTCTACCGAGAAAATACACTTTCAAGGTCACAGTAGTCAAATGTTGACCGACAACTAAACGCAGAAACTTAACCCAACCAACGGCATTCCTTATAACTTAACAATCACAGTTTGGGTTCAACTCTTCTTGTTTATCATATACTTTCATTCTCTTGGTGATTTCCATATTAGATAAGCTTCAAATCAATATGCCAAATAAAGATACTTTATTTTTCATTGATAAATATCTTCATCGCTCTATAATATATTCGGTATCATTGTAGGTAAAGTGCGAATCGAATATGAGTTTGTAGACATCAACACGCTAGTTTGTAGACAGGTTCAGTTGCATCATGGGATTGAATTGGCATTAAACATGTAAAGAAACGTGGCATTAAACATGTAAAG
This sequence comes from Cyrtodaria siliqua, assembly GCA_037043455.1. Taxonomy (NCBI): domain Eukaryota; kingdom Metazoa; phylum Mollusca; class Bivalvia; order Adapedonta; family Hiatellidae; genus Cyrtodaria; species Cyrtodaria siliqua. Next base: position 6,671 of record JAWPHD010015824.1, read on the forward strand.
AAACGTAGTATTTTTACGATAGTTCGTCTGCTTCAAACGTTAAGTTACATTTTCTTCTCTGCTTTAAACTCTGGTAACTTCGTTATTCGTATTCCGAGGATGTTCAAACATAGATATCCATATCTGAAAATATTGTAATATTAACTGAAAATAATTGAATACCCCACAAACAGTAAGGCTACACATAATTATTTATTTATATGTATTGCCGTATTATATATATAGTATAATGAATGAAGTTATGGCTTGTATATGAAGCACGCAACATTTATTTTATTTCATCAAACACTTCTATAACACAACTATGATCGCTAGGCATTGCTGAATTTCTATAAAATATAATTTTACTGTATTTAATTATTTATTTAATCAATATATTACTGAAGATATATGTGTATTCATATTTAAAGGTGTCTCGTAAATAAATATTGATATGCCCATGAATAACCATGAGCGCAGAACTTGTAACAAACACTCTTTTAAACAATTAATATAGAGCGACCGTTAATTGTTTTAGTTTATATATTTCAATGAAATACGAATTGTGTAGGGTAAATGGTTGAACTTAACAAAACAAACCACAAGACAGAACATTGACGGAAGAATGGGCAAGCGGTTGAGCGACACATAATATACCCTGACAATTTTCGGTAACATGTTATAAAATGAATAAAAAAGTTATATTATATCGACTGTTACTTTGAACATAACGAACAGGTGAGCTAAATGTTAATATTTACACTATAAGGAAATGCGCTAATCTAAAACAGCGCCTCTACATCGAAAGACTAGGCTTAACGTCAACAAACTAGATGTCAACATCCACAAAGCAAATCAGACAAAATATATATTTGGGCTTTAAAATTTAGGTTTAAAGCTAACAGCTATAAGAAACATATTGAAATACAATTGAACTGATCTAACACGTGCATGTTGATGAAATATAAGGCATATACAAGTTCTTACCGTATAAACCGCCTGATAACATCAAATTCAGATTTCCATGTCGTAAACTCGATGTGGTCACTTGAAAGTCTCGGGCATTGTGTAAATGTAAAACACAGACAGACAGTGTACAGTAATATGGAGAATACATTTGTAAAATCACAATTATTTGCCAAATATGGGTTTCCACATCTACAAACCATCATACTTCTGTCTACAAATTAGCTGTTGATATCTACAAACTCAAATTCGCACTTTACCTACAGTGGGTATTGTACGTTTGGATGTCAGCGTTACCCGTACTTTATTGTAGGACGACATCACGTGATGTTCAATTAGGTAACTCGATGATAAAAGGCACGGGGGTCACTTTTACGGCGGCGGCGATAGCGAGGCCGACGGTGACGTCAACATTTTATTAAAATGTTTGGTTAAAGTTTTTGGAAAGTCTATATCGCTAATACCGTCAAAGGTATTGCTTTGACACTTGGTATGAACATTCATTTGGGTAAGTCCTCACTGTCTGGCTAATCCTCACCCTGCCATTGACCTTGACATTCAATTTAAATACAAACTAATTTTACAGGGTTAACGCTTTTGGTTAAAGCTTTTTGGAAGGTGTAGTCAAATATATTCTTTTAAATAGGTATGAACAATCACTGAGGGTAAGACCTTACCCTCTGGCTAAGCCCAACCCCACCATTGACCTTGAACTTTAAAAACAAATACACGAATTAAAAAAACTCTTGGTTAAAGTATTTGGTTAATTTTATTTTTACAAGGTATATATTTTTTAAAGGTACTGCGTTGAAACTGGGGATGAAATTTCACTGGAGTAAACAATAACGTTCTGACTAAGCCTTACCCCACCCCACCATTGACCTTGACGTCAAAAACAAAAGAACTTAGACCTTACATAACATAAGGCATTCATAGCTAAGGAACATGCTAGATCAAAGTTGTATATAGGCGAGACGCCATCTTGTAATGACCTAGTATGACACTATATCCCAATATTGTCGGGAATATTTACATTTATCCAGTGCATATTTCCTCTAATTTCAGATTATCTCTCAAATTAGCCTGCGCCATGAGACTGCAAAAGTACCCTCTAGATTATCAGAAGTGTCCTGTAATAGTAGAAAGTTGTAAGTAGTTTTGTTATACCATGACAGCTTTTCCGGTACATAGCTCGACAGTATGCATTACAGATGGTGCATAACGTCCGTGCTGTAGACTTTAACGGGTCACATTCATCTCATGAATATCAAATAATGTCAGATATATTTGTTTTGTTTCCTTTCAAAAATAGAAAACGGTGTTGCCCAAAAAATATTTGTTTGTTTGTTTATTTGATTTTTTTGGTTGTAACGTCATTTTTCAGCCCATTTTGGGCTATTCTATGTACGACGGTGGATTTCTTTTGGTGGATGCAGACCGTCCACTTATTCCTGGGTAGAACCAGTACTGTATACTTCCCGCCATCCATTGTTTAATAATATTTTATTGCAGATATGTTAAAATACATCAATTCAACATCTCAATATTCATAGCAACATATGCAAATGGTTATTACAACATTAGTCACAGTTCTCGCCATCCATAAGTGAGTGGTCAGCCTCCTCCAAAAAATAAAAACAAAAATAAATACATAAAAAATGGTAAGCACATGCAAAAGAAGATGCCGTTAAACAAATTGAATGAAACGGTAAAGCTCCCAAGACAACAGCTTACATGGAATAACCAAACACCAAAATCGTGCCAAACCGTACTAAGTAGATAACAATGTGTTTTCCTGTCATATTTGCGTCAGAAAAAAAGTGGACTGGATCTGCTGTCCCTATTAAAATGCGCGTCAACTCAAAACAAGTTTGCTTGATCGGTTTGTAACGCAGGCAGAGGTCATGTTGAGGTAGTTTAGTTTATCCCGTCTTATCCAAACTTGGTCAAATTGTATATGAGCACACTGTTTCAGCCAAGTTCGATAATCGACCCCATCGCCTCAGTAATTCCAGAGTTATGCCCCTTGGAATAGTAACAATCACGAAATTAATGTCTGAAAGACAATTTCCTTATTAATATGTGAAGCAATAGCGGGGGTATCCACGTACTATTGACACATTTCTAGTTTTCTAAATGTTCGTTCTTTTTAACAGATGGATACACAATCGACAATATTATATTTGAATGGGCAGACCTGGAACCGTTCAAGATTAAGAGTGATATCGAAATGCCTCAGTTTGAGCCTAGAAGCGAGGTAGTATTGGGAAGATGTGATAAAGACGACGGTAAAAGTAAGTCCGTGCAGCCCTTGTAGCCCGTGTATTGTGTGTTGTTTGTAAATCATTGTAGTGCACAATCTCATTAAAATCAGACCATTTATCACGCTACGATACTCTACACTACCGTGACAAGCGGAGAGTATCAAAGCGTAATTGAGAGAAAAAAACAGGGTATGTTAAAATCTCCTCCGTCTGTCCGTCTGTCTGTCCGTCTGTCCGTTACCGCATCTCCTCCTAAACCGTAGGCCTGTGGGAAATGCAGTAGTGGTATATGACCATGAAAACAAGTATGCTTCCTAGTCAATTAAAGGGACATTATATCATGAACAATGGAGATGAAAATAGAAAGGGTTTGTATTCAGCAATTACATGATTTCACTTCTTGTGATTTATCTGAAGTATAAAGTCAAAATATACTTATTGTTAACCTTAACGGAGATGATAGAGACATTGTTCCAAGTATTTATGTATAATATAACCGTCAAATTTGCATTAAATCCCCCGATGTAAGCCTCGCCGTTAATAGAAACAACTGATTAGAAACGTACGCTTCGTTAAAAAGGCACGCTGACTTTTTAACTCTTCATTACCTGTTATAATTAGTATATTTTCATCCATTGTAATCTTCCAAATCGTAGAACATCCATCTTATATCTTAGTTTTAAAATAATATTTAGCCTTTGCCTTTCAAACAAACAATCTATTTGTAAAATTCAAGCTTATGTACTGTGAAAAAAAAAACATGATGATAATATTGAATGCAAATGGCAGACATTTTGTGTTATCCGCGAATGTGGGACACAGGTAAAGTGCGTGTATAACACAATATTCAATCGATTTTGAATTTATTTTTTCGCTATAAGTAAATTAAAGCATTTATCATGATATTTATGTACGTTTTTGACTTCGTATCTTGATTCTGTTAAGAAAATCAAACTTCAAATCGACAACTTTCAATGCCAGAAAGACCAGGGAGTGCTCCCTGAAAAGACGTATGCAACTGAAACGATCGTTGCTAAGCGACGGGACGGGACTGGTATATTAATTCATTTACGTCGTCATCGTCGCGAATTTTGTATCGCTATTAAAAAAAAAAAAAAAACATTCAAAATAAAACGGTCGGTGGGTAAAAATCACGGTCGGTCGGGTAACAGGAAACAAACAATTTGTTTTAGGCCTAATAAGTGCACAAATATTTATTCGGCATAGTGTGTACAGTTAAATTTTATTCAGTTTATTTGTTAACGTAATTCTTTAAGTTGTAACGCTTCCGAGTGCTTCGTAAACTGTTTCAGTTTATGTGTTAACATTTAAGAATATTCTGCCTTTAACCATATGTATCCATTTTAAGGTTATAATCAGATTGTGTGTATGACAGATTTAGGGGGAAATGAATTTACTTCATTTGTAAAGGCTATTCTTAATGTATGTTTTGTTTTGCTTCCGAGAGAAAGCAAAGTCGTGGCAGGAGAGATTACGATTTTTGATAACTAGTAGTTTTCTTTGCAGTATGTATTTTACCGTTTGTGAAATGCTTAGTTATTTCACTTGCAGCTGGAGGGCTGACGCGGCGCAGTCGGTAGCGCGGCGGATTTGTAATCGGAGGCCTCGGGTTCAATCCTCCGTGGTGCCACTGAGTTTCGTCGGTGTGTTCTTGGGCAAGACACTTTCCCTTAGCCTCGTCCGTCGGATGGGGACTAAACCGGTCTATCCTCCGAGCACGTTAAAGAACCATAGGAATCTATTCGATAATAAGAGTAGGGCACGGTTCCCGGATTCCTATGTTCCCGGATTCCCTCACTCTGGGGCCGCTCTAAATAACATATACTGTGTTGATGAGCCGTTAAACAACATTCAATTCAATTCACTTACAGCTGAAAGTTTTGCCTGCCTGTTGGCATATGTGCATTTGAAGCGGAAGGTTGGATATTTCGTGGTGCAGGTAATCATACCCAGTATCCTGATTGTTGTACTGTCCTGGGTCTCCTTCTGGGTGGACCATGAAGCCGTGCCGGCTCGAATCTCACTCGGGGTCCTAACCGTTCTAACAATGACGACACAGAGTTCCGGTGCACGACAGTCGCTTCCGCAGGTCTCTTATATAAAGGTAAGACAAATATTGTAAATTATTCTGGATCATCTTCGACGCTTGGTTGTAAATACAAACGATTTTTCTCTATTTTCAATGTCAACATTGGGTATAATTGGCTGTTAAAATATGTACTATTCTTATATACATGTAGATGTATTTTCATATTCATTATTTTTGTTGTTCGGAAGAAAAACAATCGACCATGTAATGCATAAATGTGAAACAATGTTTTCCTGTCATAATCTGTAGAACTGATGGCTTTATTTTCTAACGAAAATTCAACAGAATGAATTCAATGTAACTCCTATGGAACCCTTTGTGTTCATTTCAATGAAAATGGAAATGCTGAGTTGTAAAATTGGCTAAATGGAAAAGTTACTTTTTTCTTCCAGATCGTAAGATTTTCTTCCAGAATGTAAGATCAATTCATTTTGCTTAACATCCCACAAAAAGCCCAGTTCGGTAACATGGTTTGCTTCCCTTTAATGCGAAATACAGATTTATCATATTTTCAGCTTCCTGTGAGCTTGTAAAGACATATTTCCCAACGCTAACTGGTCATTGATTAAGCATGGAAAGCTTGCTTATTTGCTGTTTGACTGCTTCACTGCGCATATCCAGTTTTTTTTTAAACTCAAACAATTTAAGCTGACGGCTGTGAAGCAGTCTATGTGTGTCGTTTCCGGGTCAAAAACGCGAATACTCGAAATCTTCGGTGAATTCATATTGAATGTTATATTGTTTTTTACAATGTTTTAGGCGATTGATGTATGGATGTCCACATGCCTGCTCTTCGTGTTTGCCTCGTTAGTGGAATATTCCTACATAAACGTTCTTGCTCGAAATACCAAGATGGTAAGAGACGACACATTGGAACTAACACCGGTATGCATCTGCCATAGATCCATCAAAATAACAAATTGACTGCATTCAAAATTATATATATGTACAAAGAAGCAAAGTAAGTGTTACCTTAAAGTGAATGTAGCGACAGCCAACAGCTCTGTTATTGAGAGTTCTGAAAGACGTGACAAAAAGTGAAAGAATGATCAAAATCGGAAGATAAACAAAAAAGATATGACAATTTGAAGGTTGTTCTAAAGGTATTATACCACTAATTATTTTTCCCATAGACACCAATGTTAAAGTGTCACATATTAATTGTTTGCTGCAAATTCAACTCAAGTATGGATAATGCAGCAGTGTAATATTCATATAGAAAACTAATTTTCCACTTGAAAATTTACCAGAAAAGATTGGGTCACAAGACATGTAAGAAAGTTCTTGTTTGTTTACTAAACAGGTCAAGGGTACAGCTGTTTTCATAGATTGACTGTTTTCATTGCTCACAAGTGTAAGCATAGAGGCGTACATGTAATTAGTGGTGGTAAATCTAAAACGAATATGGAAGCCACCATGACGTCATAGTTCAAAATTACCATATACGGAATAATGATAAATATCATTTAGGGCAAATAAAATATCTGCAAATGAACTCAGAATATTTTACTGTTCATATAAAGCTGTATTACCATTAAGTATACATATACAGTTATAAGTTTGCTTCTGTCATTTTCCCCCTGTAAATCAATAAAGGTTTATATTTATAAATATTTCATATATATCATTTAGAACTATGATGTCATAGCTCTCAAAATGGCGGCTTCCATTTCCGTTTCAATAAAACCTTCAGATGATCATATCTTCTTTGTTTGTCATCCGATGTTGATGATTCTTTCATCCATTCCCTTTCAGAACTCTCTAAAATAAGGATTTGGATGTGCACTACGTTCTCTAAGTAATGGCGCGTTTATCATGGCATTGCAGTGTACACGCCCAACTATTGTAACTATATAGAAATTATATAGAATGGCGTTCGACGGAACATTTGTGTCGCCTGCCATGTGCTTATTTCAGGAAGGACAATCTAAAATATTCTAAAATTTGAAGACATGGGGTGCAGTCCTTCATGACTTCATGAATTGTGGGGCAGATTTATTTTTAATCGTTAAATAGTTATGAAAAGGGGCATAACTGTGCATTGATTAATTGATCAAGAAGAGCTGTAAATAGGGTCAATATTTTGCCAAGTTAATGAGTTAGGTTAAATTGCAGGTTAACGTATAATAAAATGGGCATAACTCAACCAAAATGAAGGTCAGAGTTATTGTACATGTCAATGGCATTGAATAACTGCAAAGGAACAACAACAAACGGAATTACTTGAACATTTCTACACTTTAGCATTTTTATACATTTTACAATATTAAGATTTTTCTGTAAATACTAAAGGGCAATAACTAGTTCAGTCAAGTTAGCTGGTATAGTTTTAGAGGAGTAGGCCACACACATTTTTACAATATTAAGACTTGACCTAAACTTGTAAATGGCAATAACTCCTGTAAATGTGTATCCAATTAGTCTGCCCTTGCTTCCTACACAACATTACTTGCTAGTGATGTTGTATGTCAAGTTCTGCGTATGTAGGTCTAACGTTTTTTTGAGGCATATGTGGCACAAGTTTGCGACACGCAAACGGAACATTTTTTCCTTAACATAATTATAAAGGGCACGAACTCCTGTAATGTCCGGAACCGGTTTTATCTGCCCTTACATCCTACACATCATTTCTTGGTAGTAATCTTGCACTTATAGTTTAGTATGGTTAGCTGATATCGTGTTTGAGTAGTAGGCAACACAACGTTTTACAATGTTAAGACTTGACGTAGAATTATGAATAGCAATATTAACTCCTGTAATTATTATCAGATTATCTGCCCTTGTTGTTTTTTTACACATGTAAACATTATAGTGCTTTTGCACAAAACATTGCTTGTCTTTTCTGATGTAGTTCGTCGTCGGATTATATTATAATTTATGATAGTTATCTTTGTTTCTCAGGAAACAGACGCCACTTTGCATAAGGAGGTACAGAAGGGCGACCATCGAGCTGCCAGAAGAATTGACAAGATATCCCGAATAGTCTTTCCAGTGGCTTTCGTCATCTTTAATGTCGTCTACTGGACAACCTACACGTTGATGCCGAATTCGGAGTGAAACAATACATCAGCTCATATTAACATTTTCTTTTTTACAGTTTCTCTAAATGTGTGGTAATGTTTTCTTCCGTAAACACGTAATATATGTTGGTTGGTTATACGTATGCTAGCAACAACAACAACAAAAATAAAAAAATAAAAATGTTAACCAAATAATTCAAGATTTAAAATGAAGAAAATATATTCTCTAAATGTAAGTAAAATTGTTACAGATTAGGTATGACGCATACTCTTACTATAAAACTAAGACACAGTCCCCCAAACGATATTTATTTTATTATCTTTAAAAATTAACTAATGTCATATGTGATGGTGTGTCTGTTAAACCTTGATGTTTTACTTGTATAAATGGGGCTAACATAGTCATTTTCTATTTATATGAAACATAGTAGTACAAATGAAAAGTACGTATGTATATATCGGTCTTGTATAACTCATATTGTTACAATTCATGTCAGACTCCCGATTCATGGCACCTTACGCACATTCGGCACGCGAGGCTAGCCTCGCCATACTTTGTTTTCTAAGCCTCGTCTAATAAACTTGATAGTAAAAGACACTGATATAATATTCCCTATGTCTCAGATGGTATATATGTCATTCATGCTTATATAGAATGTGGATAAGAAATGTGCCTAATTATTATTCGTTTCTTAAGGAGTATGTCCACTTGTGTGTAATCCCATTGAGATTTGATTTGAAAAAGATAAAAATTAGAACTCAAATAATCTTGAATATGTTTACATGGAACTTCCAATTTAATATCTTCACGTGGCGCAGTCGGATTTGTAACCGGAGGCCCCGGGTTCAATCGTCCGTGGTGCCACTGAGTTTCGTCGGTGTGTTCTTCAGCAAGACACCTAGCCTTAGCCTCGTCCGTCGGATCGGGACGTAAACCGGGCGGTCCCGTGTATCGGTCTATCCTCCGAGCACGTTAAAGAACAGTAGGAATCTATTCGATAATAAGAGCAGGGCAGGTTCCCGGATTCCTATGTATCCTTCCCCTCTCATTTATCTAGGCGGTGCTATCATTGAATTATTAATTCATACTCCATACATATTTGATTTAGTCAATACACATATGCCCTTGAGTATTACATAAGCTGAGTATGGATCAATACACACTTTTATCAAGTTTATATTTATTATTCAAATATAGCACTACATACATACAACATACATGTGTAAGCATACTAAACCTCAAGTTAGATGTAAAAATACTCAGGATTATTTGAGTTCTAATTGTTTTCTTTTGTTAATGCACTTTCAATGGGATCACACAAAAGGGGACATAATCTTTAAATGTCGTCGACAACGGAGAATAAATGTCGTCGAAACGGAGAAGACAGTGTATCTTCATTGAAAGAAATGAAGATATGTGCCACAAATCTATAGTCGTTTAAAAAATATACCAGTGAACGATTCAAATGAACTCTTAAATATGATATCCTTTGCGTCCATTGTAAAGGCTGATCAGTTGTTTACCCGCCCCCCCCCCCCTCCCCCCCCCCCCCCCCCCCCACGCCCCAAACACCCCTTTGTCACATAAATGGAATGGTCTTAATTCAAAGAAAGAACAGTCCATTATATATATGTAACGGGTTATGGGTTAAACGGAAGCACTGATCTGGCTCCTTCATTCATCAACATATATCATCACGAGCAAAGCATATGCAACGCATAGAGTAACAAGCAATAGTTGTGTGTTTTTTTAAGAGATTATGGTTGTCTGTATCATAAAACTTTATTAGTAAACAGTAAACATAATACCACTGGAACTGGATAGAAAGGTATTTGTTGAAGGTATAACTGAGACCAAATATCTCAATGAGAAAATATGTGCGGCAGGAAGCCAAATATAGTCAAGAAGCAAATATCATAGATAGTGGCATATTCATGACAGATGCCGTCTAACCTAAAATACGGTGAGCGACGGATCCAAGACAGATGCCGTCTGACCTAAAATACGGTGAGCGACGGATCCACGACAGATGCCGTCTAACCTAAAATACGGTGAGCGACGGATCCACGACAGATGCCGCCTAACCTAAAATACGGTGAGCGACGGATTCACGACAGATGCCGTACGACCTTCATCTATAGAAATGTCGGTGTGGGGTGGGTCCATGGTAGATGCCGTGCGACCTTCATCTTCAGGAACATCGGTGTGGGGTGGGTCCATGGTAGATGCCGTCTGATCGCTGGTCTGATAGGTGGTGTGAGATTGTTTTATATTTGTAAAACATTTGTTTCAAGTTTAATATATACTGAACCAAAGTTCTAACGCACCAACTTTTTTTCGAATATTTTATACCCCTGTATGTGCATAATCAACTGACACAGCTATTTGATTTTTTTTTTAAATTACAGTCGTTATTGACAAGATATTTGTCTCGTTCAAAATGAAATTTGTTTTGATTTATTGATTGTTATTATTGAGATATTAAAGGTATTGTCTACTGGTGCGTTAGCTGTTTGGTTTCCGTATACGTTGGCGATTTTATTTACGTTTTGTTCTAGCAGTTTACCCTGCTATTTACAAGTATATATAACAATTTCGAACTTTCTCCTGTTTGTACCATTTTAATAATGATTAACAAAATAAATTAAAGGGACACACGGCAATCTTGATTTTTTAAAAACTCGCGGCGTCCCAATAATTTTTCTCTTAACTTGCATTTGTTCAGTCATTAATATTAATTATAAGAATAGTATTAAGCAATTTATTTTTGCATATTATCAATTTTTGATATTATTGCACCAATAATATATTAAAACTTATAGTATAATAAGACGACATAGTGAATACTTGACATTTGATTTAATTAAATGTACCCGGGCAAAAGTTAAAGTGATACAGGATATATAAATCAAGATACACGTGTCAAACACTTCAAGATTGCCGTGTGTCCCTTTAAAAGCTAAACTTTGCTTTATTGTTCTTTGTATCCAATATAGTGTGGGTCTTGTATTATATATACTGTATAACATCTTTATTTAAAGGGACAATCTTGAAGGATTTATCAAGCATTGAAATTAGCGTCTCGATTTATTTATCCAGTAACATTTTGACTTTAAACCTGCTTGCATATACATTTTGTAATTAAATAACATTTTGAGTTGTCATCTTATTCTACCATAGTTTCAGTTACATATATTATTAGTGCAATATATTTTCAATAATATGCAAAAACAATTAGCTTTATATTGTTCTTATAATTAATATTAATGATTGAATAAATAGAGGATCTTCACACTGGTAAACCGGCGACCGAAAGATCAGCTGGCTACCGAAAGATCAGCTCAAAGCAAAAAGGTACCCATCAACACTGGGGTAAGTATTTCTGCTCGTTGGATACGTTATTCTCAACATATTTACAAAAGAAATGGTTCTCCGTGTTACTGAATGAACGATACACGAATGTGTGTAAATGTCTTTGTATTATGTCAAATATTTTGTGAGATATGGCGAGTTAAACGTGAATGTTTCCCAAAAAGATGTCAATTCTGAAGTTTATACCATAAATACTCATAAAATATTCAATACTGAGGTAAAACAGGTATACGATTAAAACAATTTATATTTAATGTAAAACGTATGTAATTCTTACTGCAAGAATCCACGTATTAAAAAAGTTATGACTATTTAAACTACACCGGTCGGTAAGAAATTGCGCCCGAATGGCACAGCTCCGAAAATTATCGGCGCTCCGAAAGATCAGCCCTGAAATCAACTTGAAAAAATCGCATTTTTTGTGACCAGACGGGTTTTTTATTAGTATTTCATGAAATCACAAGAAATACTGGTTGCATTTAAATACATTGCATCAGACAATTTAATGAAATTGATAAAACCTATTTATTTAACCAAATAGTATTTATGCTAAAAACGACACGAATAAAAGAAGTTCACGGTTATCGTCTCACGCGTTTGGGCAATGAGCAATTGTATAAGGAATCTTGTGACCAGTCGTAAACCAGTGAAATTACTTAAAAAATATTTTTCAATTATCGCCTGCTAATTAGGTCAATACGTAGATTTATCGACCAGAACAATTCATTTGACCAAGAACGAAGTTCGAGGTCGATATGACTTTGTTTCTGTTTGATAAATTTGCGTATTGACCAATATATCAAATAGGCAATAATTCTTTTATCATTAAAATTATATTATTTCGTACTATAATATCCAACATACTTTATAGTTCATAAGCGCGGGAAACGTCTTAATTATAGATTATTCAGAATGTATTGATGTGCGTTGTGGTATGTTATTAAAGGTGCCGTTTTTCTACTTCTGAAGATGCTGTTATCTGAGGTAACGATTATTTTGTGAGAAACAGGTATAATGTTATTCAAAGTTTTTGTTCTATATCCTGTTTTGCCTGTTACATAGTTCAGCTCTAACTCTTTATATTTTATTGTTTCACTTGAATGATTATCACATAAATGTGCTATTATTTGTTTAGTTGTATCAGTCTCTTCGTGGCAATAGTAGCATTTGAATAATTTCATTATGAACCTGAAAGAAAAATCAAAACTACGGATTAGTGACCTTTTTTCCAATAGCTGTTACGGGTTCTCGAATAATGTACGGTATTGAATATTATTAAAAGTGCCCTTTTTCTACTTCAGAAGTAGAAAAACTGCACCTTTAATAACATTCCACAACGCACATCAATACATTCTGAATAATCTATAATTAAGACGTTTCCCGCGCTTATGAACTATAAAGTATGTTGGATATTATAGTAAGAAATAATATAGTTTTAATAATAAAAGAATTATTGCCTATTTGATATATCGGTCAATACACAGATTTATCAAACAGAAAATAAATCATATCGACCTCGAACTTCGTTCTTGGTCAAATGAATTGTTCTGGTCGATAAATCTACGTATTGACCTAATTAGCAGGCGATAATTGAATAATATTTGTTAAGTAATTTCACTGGTTTATGACTGGTCACAAGATTCCTTATAAAATTGCTCATTGCCCAAACGCGTGAGACGATAACCGTGAACTTTTTTTATTCGTGTCGTTTTTAGCATAAATACTATTTGGTTAAAGAAATATGTTTTATTAAGGTCAGTAACATGTCTGATGCAATGTATTTAAATGCAACCAGTATTTCTTGTGATTTCATGAAATACTAATAAAACACCCGTCTGGTCACAAAAATGCGATTTTCTCAAGTTGATTTCAGGGCTGATCTTTCGGGGCGCCAATAATTTTCGGAGCTGTGCCATTCGGGCGCATTTTCTTACCGACCGGTGTAGTTTAAATAGTCATAACTTTTTTAATACATGGATTCTTGCAGTAAGAAAAATATACGTTTTACATTAAATATAAATTGTTTTAATCGTATACCTGTTTTACCTCAGTATTGAATAGTTTATGAGTATTTAGGGTATAAACTTCAGAATTGACATCTTTTTGGGAAACATTCACGTTTAACTCGCCATATCTCACAAAATATTTGACATAATGCAAAGACACTTACACACATTCGTGTATCGTTTATTCAGCAACACGGAGAACCAGTTATTTTGTAAATATGTTGAGAATAACGTATCCAACGAGCAGAAATACTTACCCCAGTGTTGATGGGTACTTTTTTGCTTTGAGCTGATCTTTCGGTAGCCAGCTGATCTTTCGGTCGCCGGTTTACCAGTGTGATCTTACATGAGTACTTATTCATTATTGAATTTATTAAACGAGTTGGCAAAATGATATAATGCGAGGCTCTTGCCGAGCATTATATCAATTTTCTAACGAGTTTAATCAATTCAGTAATGAATGAGAACGAATGTTAGATTCTATTTATTACATAACTTATAACGTCACATTACGTCAGAAAACGTACATTAACGTTTTGTTATACCACTAGTGGAATATCGAAGAAAGGTGTTATTACACTCCCACGCCACATGTTATGTGATAAATGCAAGTAGAGCAACTAAGGGAAGCCGTGAGGTTTTAAAAATTCAAGATTGCCATGTTTCCCTTTAAATAATAAGTACACTTATTAGTATTATTAGAAAGCGTAACAATCATATGAAACAACTAGAAGGATGTTCCACGGAACACGTGTGTCCCCTGCCGTTCGCTTATTTCAGCTTGGTTAGGTTACAGGTTAAAGGTTTATGAAAAGGGGCATACCTCTGCCAAAATGAAAGTCAGAGTTATTGGACATGTGTAACAACATTCCTTGGGTTTGGATGAAGATGTGTGTGAAGTTTCATGAACATAGGTCAAATACTTTTCAAGTTATGGCCAAGATTAGGTAGTAGGTTAAAGTGTGACGGACGACGGACCACCTCAGACAAAGTGATCCCTAAGTGTCTGCCATGCTATGCAATGTTAATTGCGACACACAAACGACGTCCTAACATGTTCCCGAAGAGGGGATAGCCTGAAAGGATTATCACTAAAGACATTTAAAGTAACTATCCAGCCAACAACAGCCAAATTTTACAACATATGTACACCGTTTCTAAACCTACTGACGGCGAGGTATATAAGTATATAATTTACATATTTTGATAAACCAAACTCTATGGACACATTATAAACGGCTACAACCAGCCAGGTCAAACCCCAAAACTGGAGCGTTAAATTAAGGGTTACGAACTCATTTTACGCATATTCAATCACGAGTATTTTAAGAGCCCGTGATAAATCATATGCTTTTAATCAGCACGTATACATTATTATATGACCTGAACACCTGGATACAGTTTTTAACTTGTAATTTTGCCGTTGTTTGGCGGGTTAGTTTCTTTAAAAGCTCTCTTCTGATCATATTCAAATGTGCCACTGTTCCAGAATACTTTAATACGTATATGCAATTTATATATATCATGTAGATACTATGTGTGAATCTGCTTCAACATTTTGTAGATGTAATTATCATAGGTTTCCTTTCTCTTCCTCCTTCTATTCTTGTCCGTAGAACATTTAAAGTTTGGTAGACATGATGAACAAAATTAACCCAAACATAAAAGTATGCGGACAAAATGAAACACCGGACATAAAGCTACGGACAGAACACGTCATGATGAACAGAAATCACTCAGACATAAAAGTATGCGGACAAAATGAAACACCGGACATAGAGCGACGGACAGAACACGTCATGATGAACAGAAATAACTCAAACATAAAAGTAACGGACAAAATGAAACACCGGACATAAAGCTACGGACAGAACACGTCATGATGAACAGAAATCACTCAAACATAAAAAGTTTTCGGACAAAATGAAACACCGGACATAAAGCTACGGACAGAACACGTCATGATGAACAGAAATCACTCAGACATAAAAGTATGCGGACAAAATGAAACACCGGACATAGAGCGACGGACAGAACACGTCATGATGAACATAAATAACTCAAACATAAAAGTATACGGACAAAATGAAACACCGGACATAAAGCTACGGACAGAACACGTCATGATGAACAGAAATCACTCAAACATAAAAAGTATGCGGACAAAATGCAACACCGGACATAAAGCTACGGACAGAACACGTCATGATAAACAAAAATTACACATAAATAACAGTCTGAGGACGCAACGCAAATCCCGGACAAAAGTGGTCGCACGTAAACGTGCATTAATATTTTGAGACAACACAAACGATGATCGTTTTTAATGTTTTTGGATTGACCACCCAATCCTCCAGTCTCATAAAGGTCAGACCTGATATACCCCATAAATATAATTCACGCAATTAATGTAACAAGAAGTTAATGTCGATACTGTATTACATAAAGTAAAACATCATATTATTATACAACTATACTACACACACACCAATATTCTTAAAAGGCTTGTAAATGTATACTTTTCGTTTAGTGAAACGCCCTGTCTACAAATTACCTATAAAATATCACGCCCTATAAAATATCACGCACACAGAAAAACGCGGCAGACTTAGAGTGATGATGTAATATGTGTAAAGTTATTAGTGAAGCGCGATGTAGTACTTAAAGGGACAGTTAGCAAATGTGTTTAGAATAAAGATATATTTTAGTTAAAATGGAATATGTATTTTATTAACTAGACGAATAACAATTTGTTTTAGCGTATAGTAAACATTATAAAACAATGCAGGAGTTTGTCAAATATGTTTATCAGGTAATAGAGACGGTTTAAACAAATCCCGGTAAAGTGACGTAACCCTGTTCTTATCAAAAGATGAGGTATGGTTAACGTTACAACTGCATAACTCACCCATGGAGAATCTGTACTTTGCGAGTACAGGTTATGTTCATTGCGAGTACAAGTTAATGCATAGTACGAAAGGTTAAATCTATGATTTATAAACAAATCCGACAATTTCAAACACAAAAACTATGGTTGGAATTATTAAAGTAATACCCGATAATCATTCTTATTTTTTCAGTTTCGTAAATTGTGTTATTTATTTTTAGTTATTCTGTTTTATTGTCATACTTATGTATAAAATCATCAAAGTATCAAACCAAAGCTGTATGGTTGATGTGAAAGTCATATCAATATACAGCTGCCAAAAAAAAGGTTCAACTATTTAAACTAAAGCAATTGTGTTACTGTAGGCTGCGAAGATGGGATCACCGTACTTTTAAAAGTTAGGATCTACTACACCAACAGCTGTAGTACGAAAGATAACGCTTATATACTGAAACGAAAAGAAACGCAACTTGGGAATTTCCGCGATATAGTGTATGTACAATATGCTGCTGTTAATCGAATGGTACATAGCTACGTAAGACCTTTCCTTTCGGAAAAAAATACTAAAACAACACATAACACAACAAACAGTAATCTTCAAAGTTTCATAATTGATCACAGAGTAAGCGTTTGACTCATGTGACCAAACTTACGTTAAGTACAGTACTGAAATGGCACACTTTTTCAAAGTTCAACATGTATGAATTTCTTGTTACAAAGTGTGCTGTGATTTAAACGTCTACGACATCACAGTTGTGTCCTTTCTCTAACTAACTGCACCTTTTTAAAAATAAAATATATTTATTTTTTTTATTTTTTTTTTTTAAATATCATAGGATTTCTTTGGAATATTATGTGGAATTAAGTGTGCAGTATATACAATATATAGCGGAAATTCCCGAGTTGCGCTTCTTTTTCGCTTCAGTGTATAATACGATTATAGCGATCAGATTCTAATGCACTTCCCTGTGCTCTCTGCGTACAGATTCCAGAGGAGTGTATGTAGAAACCCCATTTGTTACAACGTCGCTATCTGTTGCAGCCGTCCGTAAAAGTTAAAATGTTACACTAAACGCTGTCTGTTACAATCTTACCGCAAATGTTACAAAATGTAGTTGTGATAAAAGTTACAACGTCTACGCTATCTGTTACAATGGAAACAACCCTGTGGGGAAACGTGTTCCAGTGGCAATTGCGAAACTACCCTCCGGATATTTGACGGCGAGTCGTAGATTCTAAACAGCGTAGTTATTACATTGCATAACAAAACATGCAAATACAGACAGGAAAAACAATGAACCCAATAGCCTTCTTGACTGCTTGAGGAACATTGATTTAGGAAAACGTGTGCATGTTATTATCCCCCGTCCGTTGGTGCGTCCGTCCGGAGCCATATCTTGGCAACCATAAGTCAAATACATGTAATATTTTGTACACATGTTTGTCCCTATGTGGACTCGCTTTTGCCCTAGTATGGTTGGAATCGCCTTAGTAACACGAGAGTTATGGCCCTTGATTTAATAATTACTTAATCAATATATAGTATATAATGAATCTTTTGTCTGGAAAATAACTCGTAAACTATTTATGGGATTCAATTTAAACTTGAAACACTGATACAGGGCAGTGAGTGGATTTACAGAGTGCAGAAACCATAACTCTAGGTAAACTAAAAGTGTATTTATGGGACTTTGTGGCTTTATTTACTATATAGTATATACTATTTTAGGAAATTTTTGTTTGAACCATAAATAACTAAAACAACATTCGACAGAATCAAATGAAACTTAAAACATTGATTAAAGCTACAGAGTTCCTATATCAATCGATTTCTTCTTTGTAGGCGTGTCTTTATTTGTAACTTCATGTTCACCAGCTCATGTCGAAATCGGGTATTTAAGCGAGAAAATATAGTGCAGGAAATAAAAACCGAAGCATTGTGGTGTAGTGGTTATAGCGTCTGCCTTGCATTCGGGAGGTCGTGGGTTCGTGTCCCCTGACCGCGTCATACCAAAGACTTTAAAAATGGAGTAGTCACTTGTAACCCTTGCCTGACGAGCAAATAATGGGTAGTGCTACGACTGATTGACCAGTGTCAGAATAATGTGACTGGTGGAGTGGGGGTATCGTGTCTACTACGGAGTGGTATTCCAGTGTGGCAGCACTATAAAGAAACCACTGAGTTCGCTGCTTCAAGTAGACATATCATCACATCACACAACAACACATAGATAAAAGTCCAGACATTGTGCCTATAATCGTCTGGTAGGACGCCTGTCGTAGGTGGAGGGACTATAATCCTTAGAAACACACACACGCAGGAAATACTTTACTGTATATACATCGACCAGTGCACATCGTACCTTTCCACAGGTAACAGTGATTTTTACAGACAAAAAAAGTTAGCTTCTTGCGGGGCTCGAACACACGACCTTCTGATTTCAAGTCCGGTGCTCTAGCCACTGAACTACAACGCTACTTGAGAACCATATATTATGAGGCAAAATAACTTAACATATTTGAAAGCAACTAAAGATGGATCAATAAATATGTAGCCCATATTGTCGCACGTGTAAATTAACATTGCCTGGAGTAATACTGTATGTTATCAATATGAAACTAATACTTCGCCTCAAATCAACCAAATCTCGACTTGTTATTTAGCGCTTGATGAGTTTGTGTGCGCGCGCTTGTTATTACGTAATGCCTATATAGTGTTAACAATGCTACAACAAACCAATAAATAGCAGTGCTCTAGTGGTTCAGCGTACATCTTTCAAAACTTACAAGTGCAAGGCTGTGGTTCAAATCCCGTTCCGGGCAACTATTTTTTTATCACATATATTCTGGAGCCGTATATTTATCGATGTTACCTGTACGGAGGCTAAATCACTCCCCTATAACTCCGTATATACAAAGGGTGTGCCGAGCCGACAACACGTATGGGTGAGACACCGTGAGAAGTATTTGTTTAAGGCCGAATTGTATAGGTTTCTCTCCACGAAGATGAAAATTGTGATGGCGTGTTTGTTTTGTTTGTCTTTTTATCAATAAAACATGTGATGTTGGACCTAACTGGTATGTAATACATGTTTATTATATGCTTACTTCATATTAAGATTTCCCAAAACTTACTTACCCACATTTATTTGAGTATTAACGCAAAAGTTCACATATTGCTTTGATTTGCTGAAGTACGTTAATTTATACCATTTCAGGCATAATTAATATTGAGTAGATATAACTATGACTTAATATTAGATTATGTAGTGTTTTTTGTCGGTGAAAAGTAAAAATAGGTAGTATTTTTAATTTTTAAATGTATTGGTTTCTAGCAGAGGATGTATTGGTGCACAAACGTTTAGATGTATTGGTTCCTGCCTGAAGTCATTCTTACAGTTCAAGATGTGGAAACAATATGCAGCTACTGTCGTTCTTCATTTACAACGACGAATGACGCAATATTACACTGTGTCGAAGTGCATGAGGAGGAAAATGTTTCCATTTTGTGGCCAAATGCCCTTGACGGTGGTCCAACATATCAAAGACGCACGTTTAATCTATAATTGGCAATAGACAAAATGTTAAGTTTAATACAGAAACTGGAAAATTACAAGTACCAACGAAATCGAGCACTGACAGCTGTGCGAAAGATCTTGAAATTAAACACACCAACAAAGTCCGTCCAAAAGCAGTTATTTAATGAAACTGTGCCAATGGAAAGTACTATTTTTGAGCTTCGGACATGTTAGAAGAAACGATGATTTATGGAGACACAGGTTCAGAAGATAGTGGTTCAGTACTTTTAACTACATACAATATCTCTTTATCTGATGATGAATACAATCTCTCTTTATGATGATTGAATTTTTTCCAGATAAACTTAAAGAAGCATGTGTTCTTTCTATACCATTGAAAGGTAACAGAGATGATGTAAATAATCACAGACCTATTTCAATACTTCCAACAATATCAAAACTATTTGAGAGATTCATTGCTAATCAAATTCATATCTACTTCAAGAAGACAAAACTAATCAGGTTTTCGAAAAAATCATTCGTGTCAAATAGATTCAGAAAATCTTGAAGGCACACTTTTCTTAGATCTTTGTAAAGCCTTTGATTTGGTTGATCACGAAATTCTTTTGTTAAAATTAAAACTGTATCTTTTTTCAGAAAATCCATTCAATTATTGGTCTTATCTTTCAAACAGAAGCCAAGTAGCCAAGTAGATAAGATCGGCGACTCAATTTCAAATGCTCTTCCTGTTATTTCTGGAGTACCTCAAGGTTCAATAATAGGTCCTCTACTATTTTTGTTATATGTTAAGGACATTCCCGTGTATACTGAACAAACCAATGTAGATATGTATGCAGATGATACAACACTGTATGCACTTGGGAAATCAGTATAGTATATTCAAGCCAAATTGCAAGCAGATTTAAAAAAAATTAATAAGTGGTGTATGATAAATAATATGGTTATTAATCCCATAAAGTCAATGTGTATGATACTTGGTTGAAACAAACATTTAGCAAACTGTGCAGAATTGTTGCTTAAAATAAATAACACAGCTATTCAAAACGTAAAAGTATAAAAGTTACTAGGCATATACTTTGATGAATCATTATCGTGGAAAATTCATATATGTAAAACATGCAATAAACTTGTGTCAAAAAGTAATCTATTGAAAAGGATTTCTTATTACCTAACCTATGAAATGAAGAAACTTTTCTATAACTTATATTATGTCTACTTTTGATTATGGTTGTATAACATGGGGCCAAACAAATAAATTATCCATTAATAGAATACTTAAAATCCAGAAGAGGGCCACACGAATCATTCCCGCGAAACCTATAAAAACACCGTCTAAAGTAATGTTTATTATTATTATTATTATTATTATTATTATTATTATTACATTTTGACTGATAATGAAACTGTACAAAAAGCTGTCTTACACTTGCAAAAGCGTTTACCCTCAGTTACTGCTCATCTTGCAGAGCATGATCGCCTCAACGACTGGGTGGCATTCTTCAACCTTGTCGATACCGGAGAGTTTCGTGTAAAGCACATTGCTGCTCAGTTGTTCCTTTATGTCATTTTCGACAATTGAAGATGTTCACTATGAAGTATATATCAGAAGTCAAAGAGTTCTGGTCAGCTGGCCAGTCTCGCGCTACATTTCTTAGATTTATGAATATGGGGAGAAGTGTGAGAATACTATGAATACAACTGATATAGCAATGATGACTTTTGCATGCCCAAATGCAGTGATATTAAATGACCAGAAGAAGAAATTCAATATCGAATGTAGTAGACCCGGCATTATAGATTCAAATATTAAAGCTGTATCTGCCAATAATGCAGCAGAAAATAAGTCGTATAATCTTGGTATGGACGGAAAAAAAAATAACAGCAGGATTTGGTAAGAATCTAGGAGAGGTCGATTTATTTGGACATGAGTCACAGCCATCTGTCACGGAAAAGGTAAACCGATTAGAAGTTGAGCTTCTCACTATCGACCAAACAAGATAGGGAATTTGTAACTGGATGGAAAGAGGTATACATAACTTCAGTTTCGGAGTTAAACACAGATAATAAGCTGCTTCCCCATGGAAAAATGCTTGATATCATGTCAGTTAATACAGAAAGAATTAAGGAAAAGCGATTTCTCTGAAAGAGAGGAAGGTATACAATATCCAATATCATAAATATGTCGTCTATGCACCAAGACACTGTGTGGTAGAAACCTATACAAAGCACACAGATTTCGTTTGTGCACCAATACAAAATAGAAAACTGTCTATTTTTAACGTTTGTAACTTCTGTGATATTAAAATAGAATGTTGACCTTATTTACATTATCAGCCTGTTATGGAAATAATTATTCGTTGCATTCAGAAAAGAATGGTAAAAACTTAATTTAAAAAAACCCGCAGTAAACACGGTTTTGTGCAATTATTGTGCACGTTTTCGCTATGTTTCGTCTTTGTAATAGATAATACAACACACGCCGATCTGATTGATGTACCTATCATTTATATTTTCAAGAAAGTAGTTTTCAAAGTATCTTACCACGAAGTGAAAACAAGAATAGTGTTTCCTATATGCCACAGTGTATGAAAATACGTTACACACTGTGTACTGCTCGGCTGAGAACCAATGCATTCATCGGTGTCTCACCCATACGTGTTTTCGGCTCGGCACACTCTTTGCATATACGGAGTTATAGGGGAGTGAAATAAAAAAGTGAAATTTTACGCATCTATTTTCTGCTTATATACCGACTTTTGGGGTGTTCGTCCATTTGAAACTATTTCACACGTGACTCATTCATATTCATGAGTTATTACCAGTTAAAATAGGGACTGTCCAGCTTTAAGTGCAGAGAGTGGATGTGCAGAGTGCATGAATCATAACTCTGGGTAAAGTAAAAGTGGAGTTATGGTATTTTGTTACTTTATTTACTATATTATACAGGGAAATTTTGTTTGGACCATAACTCAGAATCCGTTAGAGACTTTAACGGGACCTCGGTCGACCTCGGTCTTACGTCTTAGTAGACTTTAAGACTTAGTAGTTTCAGTTGGAGAAGGGGGGATCGAACCTGCGACCCCTGTATTGACAGTTAAACGCGTTACCACTAGACCAAATATCCGCTCTAAGCGTTTATCCTTTATACCCTGTACTTTATCGTCGACCAACAGCGATCATACATTATGCAGTAGCGTAATATGTGTTCATATTGGGGTGTCCATGTAATGTCAAGACGCTCAACATTAGGGCGTCCATAGTCGAGCTGGTAACCCAATGAGAATCTACCAAGTTTTTATAAACTCTGTTCATTTTGGATAATAGTACACCAAAGTAATACACATTTGAATGTTTGCCGCACTAGCAAGCCCGAGAGCTTACCACGGGGAATAAGACATATTCTCAACTTTGATGTCTAATGCCCAACCAGAATAAAAAGACGTTTGTCTATTTTATTTTCCTGGCTATGAAACTTTTCTTGTCTGTCTTGATCCGCAATCTTGCGCGGTAATTCTAAATCCGGCGTGTCGGCAATCATGTCTGAAGTTCCAGTGGGGCATAACATTGATAGGTATACGAGGAGTGATAAACGCGAAAAGGTGCTCTCAAGCCTTACAGTTTTTGTTTAAATTCAACAAAATGTTCATGTAATGTAGATGTAAATCTGTGTTTTAACATGCCAAAACTTTTCTTTACGAAATTGTACAAAATATACCCAAGAACTCGTCACCATGGCGCTTTTAAAATTATGTAACAAATGGGGTTCCTACAGTCGTCAAGATCAACCCGACCCAAAATATTAATATAACTTACATTGTTATACTGTTGTTACAAATCTTATTTAAAAGTTATTATAAAAATTTAACATTTCATTGAATCATGTTACAAACATGGTGAGCATTTCTGCATCTTTCTGATCGTCTGTCCCTGCATTGCTGAAGATGACGTCAAGCACGTCAAAAATACCGCACATATCGGCGTCTTGTTTGGTGGACTAAAACATAGTGTTCATGTGTATGTAAAAATGGTTTAAGTACCATTAACGGTAACGATACGCTTCAGAAACCGGTACACTTATTTAGTTTTCCATGAAAAGAGCTTCATTTTATGTGCAGATTACAATTTGAAATCCTAAAACAGTGGCGGATCCATGATTTCATATAAGGTGTAGGGGATCTCATTTCACATTTCTGAGGGATGGCGGGAAAGTGGGGGTGGTGGGGGGGATCACCCCGCTACCTTATAAAAATTTAACCTCATATTTAGTGCATTATATTTTGGTCATACCTACAACAAGCCAAATAACACCATTTTGGCCGCCGATATGCCTATGTAAAAGAACACACTCATCTGATTTGTAAATGAACCGGACTGATTACGTTACCATGGCGACGATTTCTCGAGCACTTTTTAAAATTATGTAAAATTATGTTTGAATCCTATATCCAACTCGTATATCTATATTACTTCAATTCTTTTTGCTGAATTCAAACAAAAGTAATAGATTTAGAAACGCTTTCCGAGAACTCTTTATCGCCCCTCGTATAATGCATGTGCATATACACAATGCATGTGCATGAGCATGAATAGCGTAAATCAACAAAATAAGGTTGTTGTAATTACCTAAATACACTTATAAATATTATAAATATAGTGTAGTAGCAAAATCCAACACTTTCCAAAGCTTCGGAATGATGCAGTGCCAGTGTAACTTTTACGACAAGGTGTTGTAACTTTGCCAATGTCAGCGTAACTTTTACGACAAGGTGTTGTAACTTTGCCAATGTCAGTGTAACTTTTACGACAAGGTGTTGTAACTTTTGTTACAGGTAAAAATATAGTAACAGATAGCGTAGACGTTATAACTTTTATCACACCTACATTTTGTAACATTTGCGGTAAGATTGTAACAGACAGCGTTTAGTGTAACATTTAGAACACAAATTGTATTTTTTACGGACGGCTACAACATTTAGCGACGTTGTAACAAATGTGGTTCCTATCTTGTAACTTATGTTTTTAAACACACTCTTGTGGAGCCTCATATGTCACTAACCGTATTTTTCACAAATTTGTGAAGAATGCGTACACTAATGTGTAATTTCCGAAAGTGCGTCATAATGAAACGCATATTTCACAGCTATTATAGAGGGTACCAAAGGGGTTTTGCGTGAAAACGTGATCGGGGTGTTTTTAAAAACGTGACACGTGAAACAAACAATATTTTTGCGTGATTGCGTGAAAATTATATCAGCGTGATCCGTGATTTTGGTCTTGGTAAAACTTGATCGCGTGATATGGTGACGTGAAACGTGAATTTTTAGTCCTTTTCAGTATTTTTAGTGTCCCTCCTCCTCCCAGGTATGTGAAATGTTCTCTTTTTGTCATAACTTTTATACCACATGAGATGCCAGAATGCTGTTGTCGATTTGGCCTCAGAATACATCTGACGGCTCAAGTTTTTGTTTGATTGTGTGTGGTTTTGTTTTGTTGTTTTTTTTGTTGTTGTTGCAACCCACACATTGTACTAGAGAAGCTCGAGCCTATAGCGCTTCACGTCTGCTCATCCACATTTAACGTGAAATGAGAAAGTTCTGCTATTTTCGCCTGAAGACGTGATCCTTGTTTTTATTTTACGTGATCACGTGAACACAACCCCACTTTGGGACCCCCATTATACATGTAAAATGTTTAGAATAATTCATCTCCCAAACTCATTGAATGGAAGAATAACGGCTAGTTTATACGGTATACAAAGTGTTATGACCTCTTAAAGATTTTGTTTATTTGTTCGTTCGTTTGAAAAATGATCCCGTAAAAGCGGCTAGTTTCTACAGTATACATTACGCGTTATGACCTCTTAAAGATTTTGTTTATTTGTTCATTCGTTTGAAGAATGATCCCGTAAAGGCGGCTAGTTTCTACAGTATACATTAAGTGTTATGACCGCTTAAAGATTTTGTTTATTTGTTCGTTCGTTTGAAGAATGATCCCGTAAAGGCGGCTAGTTTCTACAGTATACATTAAGTGTTATGACCTCTTAAAGATTTTGTTTATTTGTTCGTTCGTTTGAAGAATGATCCCGTAAAGGCGGCTAGTTTCTACAGTATACATTAAGTGTTATGACCTCTTAAAGATTTTGTTTATTTGTTCGTTCGTTTGAAGAATGATCCCGTAAAGGCGGCTAGTTTCTACAGTATACATTAAGTGTTATGACCTCTTAAAGATTTTGTTTATTTGTTCGTTCGTTTGAAGAATGATCCCGTAAAGGCGGCTAGTTTCTACAGTATACATTAAGTGTTATGACCTCTTAAAGATTTTGTTTATTTGTTCGTTCGTTTGAAGAATGATCCCGTAAAGGCGGCTAGTTTCTACAGTATACATTAAGTGTTATGACCTCTTAAAGATTTTGTTTATTTGTTCGTTCGTTTGAAGAATGATCCCGTAAAGGCGGCTAGTTTCTACAGTATACATTAAGTGTTATGACCTCTTAAAGATTTTGTTTATTTGTTCGTTCGTTTGAAGAATGATCCCGTAAAGGCGGCTAGTTTCTACAGTATACATTAAGCGTTATGACCTCTTAAAGATTTTGTTTATTTGTTCGTTCGTTTGAAGAATGATCCCGTAAAGGCGGCTAGTTTCTACAGTATACATTAAGCGTTATGACCTCTTAAAGATTTTGTTTATTTGTTCGTTCGTTTGAAGAATGATCCCGTAAAGGCGGCTAGTTTCTACAGTATACATTAAGTGTTATGACCTCTTAAAGATTTTGTTTATTTGTTCGTTCGTTTGAAGAATGATCCCGTAAAGGCGGCTAGTTTCTACAGTATACATTTAGCGTTATGACCTCTTAAATACTTCGTTCTTTTGTTTGTTCCTTTACTCGCTTGTTTTCATTGTTCGATTGTTCGTTGATTGTTCACTCATTTATTCGTTTCTTTGGCGAGTTCGAACCTAAGTTTCGACACAATAACATATCTGAATAGAACATATTCTTTATTCACTTAAACTTTACAGTTTTTCGTGATACACAAAAGCATATACTTGAAAAGCATATACATACATTCAATCTACACGTGAATAGTTATGGTGTATGACAATACATTCAAAATAAATTGAATCAAATAAATAAATAAAATAAATACAAATTCAGAGGTATAATAAATATTGGATGCACTCCTATTAGCAATTTCAGTCTTAGTGGAACTGACACAAATCACAAGATACAGTAGGGAATAACCCTCCGCCCAGAAAATCTAATTTTCTTAGTAAATAAGTTAGGTCGCTGTAAAGTATTTTTATTGTTTAAACGATTTATACGAAACAAAAATGCTTTATTGAATTCTTGTAAAAATTCATCTAGTAGTCTTTGTTTAAAAATACATAAAATTCGATTTTTCTACATTTTGGTCCTTCCAAACATACATAAAACCATATTTCTCTAGCAACATTTTAACTTTAAGAAACCAGTTTGTATATCCCTTTTCTACGTCTTGTAACGAAGATTCTCTAATGTATTTTATAATGATATTTTCACTATTGCATATTTTTAACCAGAACTTGATAATACGTACATATCTATTTATATAAAGTGGAAATCTTCCCAGTTCCCCATAAACAGCACAATTACTTGTGGATAGTCTAACTCCCAATACTTGTTTACAGAACCTTACATGTAAATTTTCCAATGGTTTAGACTTTGAGAAGCCCCAAACTTCGCTCCCGTAATTTATAGTTGATGAAACAAATGCATCAAATAATTGTAAAGCT
Source organism: Cyrtodaria siliqua (assembly GCA_037043455.1). Lineage (NCBI taxonomy): Eukaryota > Metazoa > Mollusca > Bivalvia > Adapedonta > Hiatellidae > Cyrtodaria > Cyrtodaria siliqua. The sequence goes on from JAWPHD010015824.1 coordinate 34,585, forward strand.
AGTTTCGGTTTAGTCTCATGTATTTTCAAATTGGCAGTAAGCGCATTCATTGCCTTTAGACCTTTACCATATAATGTATTTGTATTTAGATTAAACGTACCAGTATAGTTAAATGTTACCCCAAAATAGTTAAAATCATTTACTGCTTCAATAACCCCGCCCCATATTTTCATTGTTCATTTCTTTTAATTACACCCCGTTTGCGAAATACAACGATTTTCGTTTTAGCCACATTAACTTCTAAGTTCCACTTTTTACAATATTCTTCTAGCCTATCCAATGATGCTTGTATATCTTCTGGCGTTAGACCTATCAAAACCACATCTTCTGCAAAAGTAGCAATATAATACAAATATCCCTAAAATTAATTCCACAAACTTGTCTGTTTTGAATAAAAGTTCCAGGTCTTCTACAAATAGTGAAAACAAAATCGGCGAATTTATCTTCCCTTGTCTTTAGTCCACGGCTATATCAAAGAAATCAGAGAAATTATTGCACATTTTCACACATGATTTGACCGATTTATACATATTTCTTATTATTCTTAAAAGTTTGCCATTTAAACCCGTATTATAAAATTTGAACCATAACACATGTTTATATATAGAATCGAAACAACGTTTCAAGTCAATGAACGCACAATATAATCTATTATTTTCATTTTAACACCTTTTCAATTAGTGCCTGTCTATGGAATGTGAATTTTAATCTCACGTGGGCTTACTCATATTTTGTATTACATAGTGAAAGACTGTGTGTATAAAGTAAATGATTTAATGATATGAAAATATTTATACCATCTTCTCCATATGTACATTTGTTTATGTTGTTCCATTTAGTATTACCTGTCATTGTTTTATGTTAACTATTTGTATCCTCACAGGCCTTAAGGCCTATTGGAATTTTGAATAAAACATATATAACATATAAAAATAGCGTCCGTTGTTGAACATCCTTTTTTTAAAACCAAACTGCGAGTCAGATATAACATTATTCTCATTACACCACTTAGATATACGATAGTTTAAAATACAATTAAACAATTTTCCAAAATTACTCAATAACGTTATTCCTTTTAGTTATTAATATCACTTTTATCACAAGTTTTAAATATCGGTATAATAAAACCTTTTGTCCATGCCTCAAGAAATATTCCTGCATCTAGAACCCTGTTAAAAATATCAGTAATATGACCAGACAATATATCACTAGCCTCAATGAAGTACTCATTTAAAAGCTCATCTTCGCCGCATGATTTTCTACAATTAAACAATGTAATACATTTGCATACCTCTTCGTGAGATATTCTTTATCTAACTATTCAAAAACTGGATCGAAATCTTCAAAATCGTGAGTCTAATTAAAATGTTCAGAATATGTATGCGTGGAATGTATAACTTCGGCAAACATGTCTTCGAAATAACTTTTAAAATCATTTAAAGATACCTTTATATTGTGTATTCCCTTTCTGCAATTAAAATATCGCCAAAAATCACGCGGTTTACATTTCTTTAAGTTTTCAAATTCTTTAGTCAGTTTAAATTTATACTTCTGGCCTTTTTTTAACTAACGTTTTATATAAACGCTTTAATCTGTGCAACTATATCCTATCTTCATTTGATTTAGTTCTATTGTATTGAAACATCGCATCTTTATAGACTCTCTTTGCTTCCTTACAATCTTCATCAAACCGTGATGACTGGTCCGGAAGCCTTTCTATGGTAATTCTGCTCATATTACTTTCAAATGGGAATATGCCAATGGCTTGCAATGAACTGATGTAAGAAGCCGAGCTATTAATTACAAAGTCTGACAATCGTGAAAATAACCATATCAGTAGAAACATACACATAAGGTGCAGTGTACAATAATTCGAAATTAACCCATGGAATAATTAATTAGATTTGGACAGAAGCAGATTTTGATCAAATGGAAATAATTACTATGTTTGCACCATTTCTACAAAAGTCCTTTGAGAGTAGAGTTCAAACCAATGCCATCTCCCGTATTTAGAGTCAATTTAGCAGGCGAACCCGTCACATGCGGGATTCGAGCTCACGACTGACGTTGTAGTATAAGTTCTAGTATAATAATAATAATAATAATAATAATAACAATAACAATAATAATAATAATAAATGCTTTATTTGATGATGGTAACTCAATCAATTTACAACAATTGTTCTCCCTTGAGGATATCAAATGAAGGAGCATGTAACACATACACATGGTTATATGCATACACAATTATACAATTCTAAAGAGTTTCCTGTTGTAAAATCAGAAGTCCCTATATATAAATCTTTTTATAATCTCTATATACGCATGAGTTATTTTAAAGTACTTTATCAAATGCAAGCAAATTAAAATTAACTAGTATTACCTAAAATATAAGAATAATATTTCTTTTTAAAATCTTTGATATGTTTGGCTTGTCGCATTGGAGGTGCGATCGAGTGCCATATGACAGCACCAGAATAACAAATACTTTGTTTGTATAAACTTAGCCTATGTTTCGGAACGATTAGATCATTAGAATCTTTCATGGGTATCCGGTGAAGATAGGAAATTCCTATTCGAGGTATAAGTGTTTTTATCGGAACCGATGCTCTGCCGAGGTTCCAATTAAAACACTTATACCGAGGGTTGGAATTCCCTATCTGAACCGAATACCCATGATAGATTCTTTTTATTACATTTCTATTCGTGAAAGATCGGGATTTCTCAGTGCAAGAATATTCATAATCGCTAAATATTAATAACTAATTCAGAACACAATAATAACTAACGTTGCTAACTCAGAACACAATAACAACTAACGTCGCGACGTTGAATCGTGACGTCAATAAAGTGTTGCTGACGTCGACGTCATCCGCCGATAACGTTCAATAAAGCGACTATTTGTTTGCAAAAAAACGTAATTTAAAATGTAATACAAAGTTTATTTAACTGCTGGGATCGATTATTGAGTAATCCTTCACTTGATGGTAGACGTGCTTTGTTTTTTCACTCACTCGCCTGCGCTCGTTCGTGAAAAAAAACCACACGTCTACCACTCGTGAAGGATTTCCCTATAATCGATCCCAGCAGTTACATAATCTCTATATTAACAGTTTTCCTCCTTGTAGTTTTCCCCATTGACACCAATGTTAAATCTTCACATATTTATGATTTGCTGCAACTTCTCAAGTATGGATAATGCAGCAGTGTATTTTTCGTAAAGAAAATAGCTTTCCATTTGAACAATCACCAGCAAATGCGTGGTCACAAGACATGTAAGAAAGGTCTTGTTTGCTTACTGAACAGGTTAATGGTACAGCTGTTTTTATTGCTAGTTGCTCGCAAAGTATATGCTAATCCGAGTCTTCTCTGACCCTAAAAGCCTTTTTTTACCTTTTGTTTTGTAACTTTTTTGGGTCAGAGGAACTCCTATAATGAAAACGAGGGGATACTAAAAACACAGTCATGCACTTTCAACGATGTTTGCGGCGTCGGGTCGTTTTTTTAGGATAATTTTGCCTAACAAATCGATCAATTAGTTTTTATTATACCAAGCTGCAATCATCGGCGTAGCTACTATTAGGCCTTATAGGCCCGGGCCTATACATCAATTTGAAAAATGAAAAAAATAAAAAGTCCAAAAATGCTATAAAAACTGAAGCCAGATGGGGTTGAGGGGTAAGGGTCAACATGAGTTTATTTTATTTTACAGTGTAGGTAATTCAACTTTCTCAAATGTTAATTCTCAAATTTATCCAAAACGTATTTCCTCAAATACGACACAAGTTCTCTGTCAGATATACAGATATTCGCCAAAATGCACCATTGTATAGCTAAGTTAAAAAAAACAACACCCGAACCCCCCTAGTTTGTCGAGCCTATATATGCATTTCAGGTCAGCTACGCCCCTGGCAATGATAACACTGTATCTTTATCCCCTCATCAAATAACTCCACTATCAACTCTTCTCGGAGCATTATTGGGATCTAAAATGTAAACTCCGGATAAACAATTGAATGTTGTTCAAATAATTGCGAGTACAAAAAGGAAACGTTGGTTGCGATATTGAAATTGTTTGAATTTTGCGGGAAATATTTATCGGCGCACCTGTCACGATCACGTGACACTTTACTGAATAATAACAAATGTCAGAAATTTAATATTTTTTAACTTCGTCTGAATAAGATTAATATAACACATATTTCGATTCAAAAAGGTAAATAGATAGATTGATAATCGCTTTTGATTGAAATGTAACTTTCTTAGATATTTTACTTAAAACACGGGCATATTAATAAAGGTCTATGCTTTAAACCAAGAGGGTAGCTTCCCGTGTTTTTACTATATGAACCGCTCTGACCGTACACAGCCAGATGAAATATCAAAATCGTAAAAAGGGCTGGTAAGGTCAGAGAAGGCTCGGATTAAGTATATGCATTAATTTGAAGTTTAAAAAATGTTCATCAATAATCAATTAAAGCCTATGAATACACAAAGTTTTTACTTTTTGTAATAGGAACTACATTCGTCTACACTTTGGAGGTTTATATGCAGTTGGTGTTGGAAAACCTTGTTTATCACATACGTTGGCTTCTGGGAGTGCAATAAAGCCATGACTTATTTCTCGTAATACACTAGTGTATTACAGATGCAAATGAGGACCGAATCACTGTGTCTGTATACAGTAAAAAATTTAATCCAAATTGTCTGCATGGTATATCATACGGGACGTTCAGACGCCTTAATTATTTATCATTATTTGAAATCTTACCTCATAAAATGAATGTTAGTAACGTTAAATTTGGTTTAAGGTGTTGCATTATTTGTAAGGCGAACGCATTTATAACCGCGTAACGTAGCGACGTCATGTAACCAACAAAACGACGTCATGATTTGTCTTACAAATTGCCGCCGTATACTCGTATAAGGAAAATTGACAACACTAAAGTGAAACTATCACGCTGAATGAGTGTTATGTGATCAACAGAATCTTACATTCATGACTGAGTATTATTGACTTTAATAAACTCGTTGGATAAACAGGTAGGATACTCGGCAAGAGCCTCGTATCCTATCATTTTATCAAACTCTTTTATTAAAATCAATAATACACAGTCACTCATGTAAGATCCTCTATATATTTGATTGGTGTACGTTTGCTTGTAACACAATTAAATACATGATAAAAAACTATTACCCTTCTGGTCGTCGTGTTCTAGAGGCAAACGTTCGGGACTCGAAAACGCGCGAGGAGTTCCTCACTCAGATCATGTCATGTGTGACCTCAAACAAACTAACCCGTCAAATAACGGCAAATGTATGCTACAAAACCGTTTATCAAAACTCTGTCAGGTCATATAATAATGTATTAAAAGTATAGGATGTGTCACGGGTTCTTAAAATATTCGTGATTGAATATGCGTAAAATGAATTATGAGTTGGTAACTCTTAATTCAACGCCGTTTATATTGTGAATGTAGAGTTTGGATTCTCAAAATACGTAAGTTATGTACATACTTCGTCGTCAGTGGTTTAAAAACGATGTACATATGTTGTAAAATGTGGCTGTTGTTGGCGAGAAGTGACTTGTAAAGCAGTTCAGTGAACACACGTTGCTTCATTCAGCGGATGAGGATGCTAACATTGCGTGCGCCTCCTTTGTCTATCATATACAGCGTCATCTAGCCATTATACCGCAACCCTTCCGATTTAAGGTTAGGGAAATCCCGGTGGTTTCTGAATCCTTTATCCCTCTCTTTGGAAGACTGTTCCATAATTATGACCACAGCTGTGGGGGGCCGTTAAACCTCATTCAAAAAGCTAATCCTTTATCCTTAGAAGTTAATTAAATGCGAGGCAGACTATATTATGTGTAGCAACATGGAACATCTTACAAAAATTAAACAATTATAAATTATCGTCATTCAATACAGACTGCGGATAAAAGAGAACAGTAAATACATATTCTCAGTAATAACAGAAAACAAAGAGTAAATTCACCAATAACAGATAAAAGTTAATATTATTTCACAATAACAGATACTCCATGAGAAACGCCTGCTGTGGTATTCCACAATGTGAAAGACGAGTCATTTGAATAGTGTATGCAAGATGTTCACAACAGATTTTAATGTCTTTTCAACATTCACTATTTGTGAAACACCTTTTTTCAAATTACTGACGAACTGGACATTAACTTAAAGCAAATTCTAAGTAAAGAAACTTGACAACTTATGACTATCATTCATCAATAAGGCATTGCGCTACGCCCATCTCGATGTTTAAATCAACCAACTCAATGAGACCATAGTCTATCTGTTACTTAAAATGATTTAACGCAAACTTAAACAAAAAGGTTAACTTTACATATATTTTGGAGAAAGTAGGTAACAGTGTCCTAGTTTTATGGGTAAGATCATTGTTTTATGAGAAGAAGGTGTTGTTAAAGTTTGGTGAAGATATAACAAAAAGAAAATGCTAACGCCCGCCCGTCGCCAACCCGATTTTTTTTCCTCAAAAACCCGGCTAATATAAATTTCGCCAAAAGCAGCATAACAGAACTAACCCTTGCAACCACCACCCCTACCCGCTCCCCCGCCCCCATGCCCCCACATGCAACACCATCCACATACCCTCTTATATTAAATACAGTTTTTGACAGCAAATCGACGCAAATCCGCCACACTGCGGAGTGATTTTGGACGACAGCCAGTGACGGACTTACGTCGATCTGCTGTCAACAACTGTTGTAGACTTCCGCACGAGTGACTCAGCAACCTTAACGTTTCCAAACAAGACGGGCACGAAACGTTGCTTTTATTTTATCATATTATAATTCCTGATATTGACATTTGCCGTTATAACGAAGCTGTGATATACATTGCAAGTCTTTATAGTACGTTTAACAGGACGCGCCTAACGGGTATAATGGTGTTTGCACGTCAATTTTGATTGTTGTAATAAACTTTTATAGCATAATAGAATGTTTGAAACTAAAATTATAGAACTATTAATGCTGTGTCATACAAAGTTTGATTTGTTTTAATGCATTTCGATATTCCAATAAATACATTGAAGCCGCAAGACATTTGTTCCGAAATATCGTGACTACGGATGGATAAAACTATATGTTAATGTTTGTGTGGTTGTATATAAAGCGTTTTTATAAACAAAACAGAACATATACTTTTGTCACTTATACATAGTCAAACATATGACTGAACAAATATATTTTAGATAAAGTAAAAAAAGAAGCTTTTACCCTCACGTAATATCGTCTGCCATCTTCTGTGGGATAGCCAGTGGTCCACTGCTGGATAGCCACTGATCAACTGCTCGTAGTCACCATGGTTCTTAAAAGGGGTATGTACTTTTTTACTTTTAAAACATTCTATTTTAACTGTTTACTTAAATTTCATATTTTACACTTCTTCGTGATATTTGGGTTTGTACTTTGTTACTTTTAAAACATTCTATTTTAACTGTTTACTTAAATTTCATATTTTACACTTCTTCGTGATATTTGGGTTTGTACTTTGTTACAAATGGTACCTTAAATCATTTTAAAAACGCAAATTATCTTACAAAGCAGGTTTTGTTAATCAGAAGTGTTATTTTTACTGGTCCTTTGGGATCAACGAGCCCAATATAGCATTGTGTGGCTTTGGGGTTGAATACTGCTTAGTGCTTAACCCTTTCGCTGCCACAGTCAAAAACATTGCTTTTACGACCAGTGTAGGCCCAGATCAACATGCGCATTATGTGCTGGCTAATCAGGTTAACAATGTTCGTCACTCAGTAAAATAGTTTTCCAAAACACTTTTGTATGTAAAATATAGCCGGAAGGTTTAAATTCAAATTTTAGCAGACGACATTTGAAATTTGGAGGCGAAAGTGTTAAGTCGGTGCTAAGGGGGAGTGAGAGGTGTTGCATCTTATATTACCTCTCATGAACAGTCTCAATAAAACTTGTTTGCTATTTTATGCTTTTTGTGTTTGTAGATCCCAAAGGATCTCTATTTAATATCGGTTTTTATTTAAATTGGCGGAAGCCTCAATCTCATTAAAATCAGACCTTTATTTGCTACGATACTCTACGCTACTAAGGCCTAACCCTATAGCGCCTAGCCCTATAGCGGAGAGTATCAAAGCCTAATTAGGATTTGATTTTAATGAGATTGCGGAAGCCTGTGATGGTTAAGATAACATATGTTTACGAAGATGTAGCATGAATGGAAATATATGATTTTGCACTTCGAGGTGAAATAAAATCTGTTATTCGTAACAATGCAACATTTAGTGTGCGTGTAGCAGTGTCATAGTCACATGCGTCTCCTTATATTCATTTTCTAAGACTACGATTCTTGTTGTAAGTTCGAACGTTCTCAAGCTAAACATATAAGTTTGACAGGTATTTCCTTTAACAACAAAATAAATTATTTTTACACTTGAAAGAAATTCCGACATCTACTTTATATCCCTCACTATGGTAGTTAATATGGCTCATAGCCTAGTAATTGTCTTTAAGAGAAGATGGTCCCAATTCAAATTATACCTAACCGGAAGCGAGCGGAGGGGTGGGGGTGTGTGTGGAAGGGAAATAAAAAAAAATCAGTACTCAATCATTACGGAAATGGCGTCATTTTCGTGTTTGTCACCAAGATATGGAAAAATCCGAAGTACTATTAAATAAATAATTTAGTGGGATAAATTTATTCTCCATCAATTCTTCAGTTATTTAACTGCATTTGAAAATAATAAATAATACTCATTCTTACCGTTCTCCCTTTTTGAAGTTTTGAGCAAAGACAAGCGCGCGCTCTCGTCTTTGTTTGTGAACCGCCGAGTAAATGCGTCTGGGTAGTGTGTTTTGTGATAAATGCGTAAGTCCAATGTTCAATCTTACCGGCAGTGGATGCAGTTTATGTGAATTCATTACATACAGTGTCTTTATTTCTGACAATCATATACTTGGAGCCTATGGAAATGGATTTGGGTGTATTTCAGCTGTTAAAATCCACAATTCGACTGCTAAGCATAAACTACATGTAAATACAATACGTACTAACTGATTTGGGGTAAGGTTATACATCTACTACATAAAGTTTTATCAAAATGTTAGTTTATATCTATAAAATATTTTAATAGGCGCATGGTCAGAAGAGAATTGTTTTATAAGCAATGGTCTGGCAACTGAATGACAATGTTTGCATGTTTCATATAATAATTTGATAAACGTAAATGATAGCATCGGAATGACAAATAAACTCTACAGGTAATGTGAAAGCTGTGGCTTAACACAAAGGAAGTCCATACATTTTATTCAGTAATATGCCTTCCATAAAGTCATTCGCAAACATATACGCCATTAACTCTACATACCAAACGGTATTCCTTTTAGAAACAATCAGTCTGTTGGTTAAGTAAGATCACAGATCTAATAACAAATATGTATTAATATGTCTGTGGTAAGATAAGATCGGAACAAAAAAACACATGATTCTTGCCCTCAAAAGTAGGGTGATGCTCCCCAGTTTTGCAACTTAACTACTGAGCATTCCCCCGCTGTGGTACCCATGTAGTCTTCTTTTAGAATTGGACATTCTCGGCCTGCCAATACATTATCATGCATGTCTTACTTGCAGATATCGAAGCGAAGAAATCAGCAGCAGGCCGGTGACCAAGGCTAGACATTAGTTTAACATGCTCTCGAATTTCTTTAAAATGTTGACGTGTATGCTCTTTTTTTATTTCAGGTTCCATTGGCCGAGTCGTTGCTGGTACCGCAGTTCTCGTGACTTTATGGAGTATATCGCCAGCCATTTGGTACCTATTGGCAGAAAACAACACTGGGTACCATTACATTTGTCAGACATTCGACGGTAGACTGGGAAACCACATTTACCAATATGCTTCCATATTTGGAATAGCGAAGCTCAATAATTTAACAATCATTTTAGGCCAAAACGATGATCTGGTAAGCTATTTTGAAGTTCCTTCTGCGGAAGTTAGAGTGAGTAGAGACGTTTGTGACACTTTTACAGAAATCAGAACAGAATATTGTTGTGAGTTTGATGAAAGGTTAATGAGATTGAACACAAACGAAAGCTTCAAACTTGGAGTGTATTTGCAATCGTGGAAATATTTTAGTCACGTGTTTGATGACGTCAGGGAGGAATTGACATTCAAACCACATATAAAGAATGCAGCGACATACATAGTGGAAAATTACCGGGACACTTATAGGATAAAGCGTTCAGTGACGGCCACGGTTGTTGGTGTTCATATTCGGAGAGGAGATATAGAACATAATCCAGCTTCTAAAAATGCCGGAGTCATTTTACCACCCGAATCTTACATACATCATGGTATTGACTTTTTCTTAGAACGATATCAAAATGTTGTGTTTTTAGTTTGTTCTGACGGAATGGATTATGCCAAGCAAGTCATGCGTTATGGAAACACGCAGGCGCATTTCATACAGTTATCACCTGTAGAAGACATGGCCGTCCTGTCATCGTGCGATCACGTGTTAACGACGGTTGGAACGTTTGGATGGTGGGCGGGGTTTCTATCACGTGGTACAGTTGTTTATTACAAGTACCCAATGAGAGAAGGGTCACGTTCGAGAATGGAATATAATTATGATGACTTCTTCCCAGTTGCCTGGATTGGGCTGACCTAGATATTACATTTTTTGACGTAGTGTCGTTTGTTTTTGTTGTTGGTCGTTTTATTCTGTAACGCTTTAAGCTCACCTGAGCCCCACATGAGCCGAAGGCTCATTCGGCTCAGAGGGCTCCGAGGTGAGCTATATTGATCAATTTCCTCCGTCGTATGCCGTCGTCATACGTCCTCGGCGTTAACTTCTTCTTTAAACGACTTTTCCTCAAAAACCGCTTGGTCATGGATGACTCTCAGGTCAACTGTTTTCAAATTTATTAAATTAGGTCAGCGCAACAGCCGTCATTATCATTAAAGTTCGAAATTTTAAAAGAACCACTGAGTAGTTTTTTTCTTTATTTGATGATTGCCAACTCCTAGAATTTCAGTTTTGTAAATACTTAATCTAATTTATGTGTATTCTGCAAGTGAATACTTTTCATTGTACAATTGAAATAAATTTGTTGATTATATTTTAAAAAATGTTGTTGCTGGTTTCCTTTCGTGTTACTTTTTACCCGTAACGGGTGGGAACGGATACTGCGTGAAGAGCCCAGTTAGACCAACAATGTTGACACTGGGATACTGACTTAAGACAGAACCTGTTATAGTACCAACATTGGGGACTTCCTCGGAAAATGCTCCTAGGGTAGCAATTAAACATGTTTCTATTTCCCTGGGTACTCCCGTTTCTGTCCCATCCTACCCCCACCCAGGTGGGTGAAATAATTTATAAGTGCATACTTGATTTTGCGTGTACTCACCCAGTTATTACTTCTTTCCTACAACTTGTTCACAGATACGAACATTCTTAAAAAAAAATCTAAAAGAGCATAAAATTGAAAGGGGTGGGCGAGTGGGGAGGGTTTTGTTATTAAATATTCCAAAAGTAGAATTTGTGCAATAACGCTCAGAATAACGTTTCGCCTAACTGTTTAGTCCTAAAAAACTCGATAGACTGCGCCATTTAAAGTTGTTATTTATTTATTTTTTTAAATTGGGAGACCATTGTCCCAATAATCTCTAGAAACTACAGGTCTATTCTGCCTCTGAAATGTTAATAAATTAGCCTGATATTTTTGGAACTTCTTATTATTTCTTTTTTCTCATGTTTTTCTTTTCCGTTTTTTTTTGCAATGTGTGCGCATGCTTTACATAGCTACGCTCCTTTCTTTGACTTTTATCTTTCTTGGGTACTTAGATACTTGAGCACGCACTGTGCAGAGTTTTTGTTTTTAGACATTTGTTGAAATTCTCCAGGGCGTGGAGTGGCGTTGGTTGGCGGATCCTAACCCGAGGATTGGACATAAATGAACTTCTGTTAGGCAGGAATGGGCTATTCCATATAACATCCATACTCAACACCGTCGCGCACACACGCTACGCCGACACTAAGAAATGTTTTTTAGCCCAAAATACGACACTGGATTTAAACAATAAAATAACAAGAGGCCCAAGAGGGCCTGTGGACGCTCTACTGGCTGAAGATAAAGTTTATGTCTAAGGCGCCATAAGTCTTTCAAAAATCATTCAACCAGAACATGGTGATGAAATACGCAACTAGGCTTAGTACTGATCATCCCTGCAACGTTTCGTTGAAATCCAGCCAGAGGTTCAGGAGAACTAGTCTAGACAAAGTTAGTGTATTAAAACCTTTAAGGGCTCACAACTGCCAAAATTCATTCAACCAGAACATGGCAATGACAGGTACTGATCATCCCCGCCAAGATTCGCTGAAATCTGGCAAAGAGTTCAGAAGAGACAAATCTGGACAAAGTTTGTGTATTAAAACATTTAAAGGGCCATAACTCTGCCAAAAATCATTCAACCGAAATATGGCGAAGACATGCACAACTAGGCTTGATACTGATACTGGTCAGTTTCGTCTATATCCAGCCAGGGGTTCAGAAGAACTGGCCCGGAAAAAAATTGTGGTACCAAATCCTTTAAAGGGCCATAACTTTGCCAAATATCTGTAAACCGGAACGCAACGATGACATGCACAACTAGGCTTGGTGCTGATCATCCCTGCAAAGTTTCATTGAAATCCGGCGAGGGTTTCAGGAGAACTAGTCCAGACAAAGTTTGTGTATTAAAACCTTTAAAGGGCAATAACTCTGCCAAAAACTAGACCTGGAACTGATCATTCCTAAAGAGTTTCATTTAAATCCGGGCAGGGTTCAGGAGAAGTAGATCAGACAAAGTTTGTGTATTAAAACCTTTAAAGGGCCATAATTCTGCCAAAAATCATTCAACCGGAACACGGCAATGATTTGCACAACTAGACATGGAATTGATCATCCCTAAAAAGTTTCGTTTAAATCCGGCCAGGGGTTCAGGAGAACTCATCAGAATAAATGAATGAATGGTGTTTTACGGCACGTCGACACATAAATAGGTCATATTCTGCGCAAAAACTGACGAAAGATGAAGAAATGAAGGATTAATTAAAAACTAATGTAAATGTATAATGAATGAATGAATGGTGTTTTACGGCACGTCGACAGAACTAGTCAGAACAAAGTGTGTGTATTAAAACCATTAAAGGGCCATAACTCCGCCAAAAATCATTCAATCGGAACACTGCGATGATTTGCACAACTAGAAATGGAATTGATCATCCCAAAAAAGTTTCGTTTAATCCGGCCAGGGGTTCAGGAGAATTAGTCAACAAAATCATTCAACTGGAACACGGTGATTATGTACAACTAGGCTTGGTACTGATCATCCCTGCAAAGTTCCAATGAAATCCGGCCAAATGAAGGCCCTTTTGTCTTAATGAGGCCAAGATATAGCATATTTCAGAAAATCAAGGGCCATGACTCCGATGTAAATGGTCCAATCTGGATGGTTTTCGAATTTACCCGAGCTTTCATTGATATTACCAATCTGGTAAAGTTTCTTAAAGATCGGATGAAAGATGAAGGCCCTATCATCTTAACGAGGCAAAATATAGGATTTTTAACTAACTCAAGGGCCACAACTCCGCTGTAACTGGTCCGATTCTGGCTGTTTTCCGAACTTGTCCGAGCTTCCATTGATATAAACAATCTGGTAAAGCTTCGTAAAGATCGGATGAAAGATAAGGCCCTATTGTCTTAACGAGGCAAAATATAGTATTTTTAACAAAATCAAGGGCCATAACTCCGCTTATACTGGTCCGATGTGGCTTGTCCGAAATGTCATTGATATTAACAATCTGGTAAAGTTTCGTATCGTTAAGATCTGATGAAAAATGAAGGCCCTATCGAATTAACGAAGCAAACTATAGCATTTTTTAATAAATCAAGGGCCATAACTCCGCTGTTACTGGTCCGATCTGGCTGGTTTTCGAACTTTTCCGAGCTTTCAGTGATATAAATATCTGGTAAAGTTTCGTAAATATCGGATGAAGGATGAAGGCCCTGTCATCTTAACGAGGCAAAATATAGCAATTTTAACTAAATCAAGGGCCATAACTCCGCTATTACTGGTCCGATCTGGCTCGTTTTCGAACTTTTCCGAGATTTCATTTATACAAACAATCTGGTAAAGTCTGGTAAAGATTGGATTAAAGATGAATGCCCTATTGTCTTAACGAGGCAAAATATAGCATTTTAACTAAAGCAAGGGCAATAACTCCGCTGTTAATGGTCCGATGTAGTTGGTTTTCAAGCTTGTCCGAGCTTTCGTTAATATTAACAATCTGTGCAAGTTTGGTAAAGATCAAATTATAAATGAAGGTGATAGAGTGTTCACAAGGCTTAATATGGCATTTATCAGTGAAACAAGGGCCTTAACTCTAGTGAAATTATTTCTATCTGGCCGGTTTCCAAACGTGTCCAAGCTTTCATTGATATAAAGACACTGGTAAAGTTTCGTAAAGATCCGATTAATATTGAAGGCCCTAGAGTGTTCACAAGGCAGAAAAAGTATTTTTTCAGAAAAAAAACAAGGGCGATAACTCCTGTGTTACTGATCCGATTTGGCATGGTTTCGAACTTGTCCGAGCTTTCATTGAAATTAACAATCTATGCAAGTTTGGTAAATATCAAATAATAAATAAAGGTGCTAGAATGTTCACAATGCATAAAATGGCATTTTTCAGAATAAATACAAGGGCCATAACTCTGGTGTGACCCAATTTAGCTTATTTTCGAACTCGTCCAAGCTTTTTTAAAGATAAAATAATATATGAAGGTGCTAGAGCGTTCACCAGAAGAAAATAGCATTTTTCAGAAGAAAAAAAGGACCATTACTCCGGTGTTACTGATCCGATTTGGCTGGGTTTCGAACTTGTCCGAGCTTTCATTGGTATTAACAATCTGTGCAAGTTTGGTAAAGATCAAGTAATAAATGAAGGTGCTAGAGTGTTCACAAGGCTTAATATGACATTTTCAGCAAATCAAGGGCCATAACTCCGGTGAAATTAATCCGATATGGCTGATTTTCGAACTTGTCCGAGCTTTCATTGATATACAGACACTTGCAAAGTTTCGTAAATATTCGATTAATAATGAAGGCCCTAGAGGGTTCACAAGGCAAAAGTCAACGGATAACGGACGACGGACGAACAACTCGCCATCCCATAAGCTCCGGCCAGTAGAGCTAAAAATGAAAAATCCTTTCTTCAGGCCCTGCCAAGTGGCAAATCTACTAAATACCACCTTAATCCTCTGGAAATCCCTTTCTTACCTCCTGTTTTTTTTTTCTGTTTTTTTTTTTCTTTCTGTTTTTTGGAAAATACATCCCAATCCCACACACACCAAGACCGATCCCAGCCTCATCGGATTAAAAAACAAAAACAAAAAAGAAGCACCACCATGAAATTTTAAAAGCATTCACCTCCAGAAAAACTACAGAATAACCCCTAGGTAGAATTCTTTTTAAGTATTCCCCTGAAATCCGTGCTTTACTCATTCCTAAAAAAATCTTCTTTAACATATTTCTCTTAAAGCCACCTCCCTTGGAAAGCGCACTGATCACCCTAGAACATTTTGAAAATACCACCGCACACCCCACTTGAAAAACAATATAAAAAAAAACGCTCATGTTTGCGTTTGATATACGGTATATACCAGAAATGCGCAGTGAAACAGTCTAGGGAATACGGTGGCATAGACGTGACATGTGAGAAAAATAATTTATCTCGTGGCCAAGACTTATTATCTCGTGGCCACGACTTATTATCTCGTGGTCACGACTTATTTATCTCGTGACCACGACATAATTAGCCTATCAGAAGTGCTGAAATAAATCACTAGAAATCGCGACTTGGACAAATTTCCTTGTGAAAATTCACCCATATTTTTTGGTATGGGTTCCCTATCCCCCTTACCGGCGCCATCCGCCCCCCCCCCCCCCACACCCACCATCCGGCCACGCCCATTTTTTTTGTTTTACATATTGCTGATTTGTTTTTGGTCCATTCATAGACTTATAGCTATGTTGCCTGCCCCCCTCCCCCGCCCTCACACCCCCACGCACCCCGCCAAACTCACCCCGTCTAACCCACTCGAAACCCGATGTTTTCTTTTTACATATTTCTGTGTTGTTTTGGTCTATTCACAGACATAGCTATGTTTCCCCTTTAACCGCCCCCCACCACCCATCCCCCACTCTCCGCCTAACCCACTCGAAACCCGAGTTTTTTATTTTTTATTTTTTTTTACATATTTCTGTGTTGTTACGGTCCATTTCTAGATTTATAGCCATGTTGCCCCCCCCCCCCCCCGCCCCCCCCCCCCCCACCCCCAAGATCATCCCCTCCCCCACCCTGCCTAACCCACGCAAAACATGTTTTTTTTTTTTGTTGTTGTTTTTTACATATTTCTGTTGTTGTTTTTGGTCCATTCATAGACTTATAGCTAGGTTACCACCTCCCCCCTCCCCCCACACCCACCCCACTCCGCCTAACCCGCTCGAAACCCGATCATCCCTAGGTTCCGCCATTCCTATCCAAGTCTCGATTTCTAGTGAATTTGTTCAGCACTTCTGATTGGCTAATTATGTCGTGGCCACGAGATAATAAGTCGTGGCCACGAGATAAATAAGTCGTGGCCACGAGATAATAGGTCGTGGCCACGACATAATAAGTCGTGAACACGACTTAATAACTCGTGGCCACGAGATACATTATTTTTCTCACAAGTCACGTCTATGCCACCGTAAGGGAAAGCCCAACAGTCTAGATCTTTTTATGTGTGTGAAGTTGGCTCTGCGTTCTACGTTCTCCGTTCTACATTCAAACGTAGTTCTCCGTTCTACATTCGAACCCAGTTCTCCGTTTTACATTCGATATGAGTTCTCCGTTCTACATTCGACTCCAGTTCTCCGTTCTACATTCGAACCCAGTTCTCCGTTCTACATTCGACATGAGTTCTCCGTTCTACATTCGTCTCCAGTTCTCCGTTCTACATTCGAACCCAGTTCTCCGTTCTACATTCGACATGAGTTCTCCGTTCTACATCCGACTCCAGTTCTTCGTTCTACATTCAACTTGAGTTCTCCGTTCTACATTCGACTTGAGTTCTCCGTTCTACATTTAACTGCAGTTCTC
This sequence comes from Cyrtodaria siliqua, assembly GCA_037043455.1. Taxonomy (NCBI): domain Eukaryota; kingdom Metazoa; phylum Mollusca; class Bivalvia; order Adapedonta; family Hiatellidae; genus Cyrtodaria; species Cyrtodaria siliqua. The sequence continues at coordinate 51,785 of JAWPHD010015824.1, forward strand.
CGTTCTACATTCGAATCTAGTTATCCGTTCTACATTCGACTTGCATTCTCCGTTCTACATTCGTCTCCAGTTCTCCGTTATACATTCGAACACAGTTCTCCGTTCTACATTCGAAATGAGTTCTCCGTTCTACATTCGACTCCAGTTCTCCGTTCTACTTTCAACTTGAGTTCTCCGTTCTACATTCGACTTAATTCTCCGTTCTACATTCAACTGCAGTTCTCCGTTCTACATTCGAACCTAGTTCTCCGTTCTACATTCAACTTGAGTTCTCCATTCTACATTCGACTTGAGTTCTCCGTTCTACATTCAACTTGAGTTCTCCGTTCTTCATTCGACTTGAGTTCTCCGTTCTACTTTCGACTCCATTTCTCCGTGCTACGAAAAATTCAATTTTTAAAAAAAAAAAATCCCTCCCCAAAAAAAAATAATTTAGAAAAACAAACTCCCCAAAAGAATCGCCCCCCCCCCCCCACAAAAAAATATCATCCCTCCACGCCCCCCCCCCCCACATACCCCCACTCCTCTCCAACCCCCCCCCCCCCCCCCCCCCCCCACATCCAAAAAAAAGAAATTCATTTTTGTTTTCGTGTTATTTGTTGGGGAAAAAAAAAACAGTTTTCCAGAGTAAAATAGTCTAAAAATAAACATTAACTTTCTTTTTTAAATTATTTTTTTTGGTCTTAACACCGATACAGCAGTCTGTCTGTGAATGTTTTGATTGAATCCGATGTTAAATGCGTGTGTCTGTGTGTGTGTGTCTGTGTGTGTATTTCTAATGATTATAGTCCCTCCACCTACGACAGGTGTCCTACCCGACGATTATAGGCACAATGTCTGGACTTTTATCTGTGTGTTGTTGCGTGATGTGATGATATGTCTACAACAAGATGTTTATAGATACTGTATTTAAAACAGAATTACAATCCAGTGGTGTCTACATAAACATGTTGCTTTGTTTCTTCTAATCATTAATAATAATTCACTGACATCGTGAATCACTAAAAGCCTTTTGAAATAGTTGTTTTTATATACTATTATATATAATAAAGTAATATTCATACAGTTTTCTCCTTTAATATGAAGTAAAATCAAACAAACCACTGCCGTAACCAGAATATGATAAACTATACTGAAGGGAAAAAGAAACGCGACACGGGAATTTTCACTATAAATTGTATGTCAAATGGTACATGGCTGCGTAAGACCTTTCCTTTCGGAAAAAAAGACTAAAACAACACAAAACACAGCAAATAGTATTCCTTCAACGTTTCAATATTGACAGAGTACGCGTTTGGCTCAAGCATGTGAGCAAACTTAGGATTTAAATTTTGCAAAGTCTTTACGTTAAATACAGTACTGAAATGACTCAATTTTTCA